>OVAX01000620.1:0-71567 GCA_900406405.1 Lepidium africanum
CGATAGCTTGTGTCGAAAGTCTACCTAACACAGCAGAAGGTTAGGCAGTGTGCCTAACACATCAGAAGGTTAGGTGGCGTGTTCCGTTAAGTGATTACAGCGGTACAAGATGTGTCAGGATGTTTCTCTGGAGAGGAGGTCACAGGATGTTGTGGTCCTTGGTTTGAGGGGAGGATTGTTGGGATATCAATCCAAGTCCCACATCGGAAGTTTAGACAAGGAGTGTCTAATATATAAGTCAAGGGAATTTCCAATTAGTATGAGGCCTTTTGGGATGGAACCCAATAAGGAAAAACCTTGAGGGCCTTGCCACTGTGGGCCCAAAGAGGACAATATCATACTAATGGAAATTCTAAAAGCCCAACACTAGGAACATGCAGAAGAAAAGTGAGAGAAGAAAGCAAAGCAAAACTACCTTTTCATCTTGTTGTTCTTCCTGAGCAATTTCTTTTTGTTTCTCCTCCTCACTGCTTAGCCATCCACAGTGCATGCTTTCTACAATAATGATTTGACTTCAATAAAAAATATCTTTTGTGTTACGACTTTCATGGCTATGCGTAAAAATCTTTTACTAACCAACAGGAACAGAATCGGGTGCAAAATCTGCTGATGGCTCTGCAGAATGAAAAGCTACTGGTGATGGGTCCATGACTGCTTCGCTAGTGATTAGTAGCTGATCAGATTGATCTCTGCCATCCTCAACATACTGATCCTGTTCCTGCTCTTGCTCCTGTTATACAAAAGATGGGTCATAATGCAAGTTAAGTAACATATGGGTAAAATCGATAGTTCCTAATATGTTAGCAACTGATTTATGAAGGACATAAGAAAACAATTATATGTGCTAGGAACATGCAGAGGAAAATTGAGAAAAGAAAGCAAAGCAAAACTACCATTTCATCTTGTTGTCCTTCCTGAGCAATTTCTTTTTGTTTCTCAGCCAATGCCAATTGGTTCGCTTCTTCTTTCACAGCCAATTCTTTGCCTACTTTCTCTTGATTTTCAAGACAAATAGCAAGAAGAGGCATATAGCTCTCAGATTCAACTAGATACCATGGGTCCTCACCATATGCCTAAAAATTGAAAGTAAATAGAAGTGTTGCTTTCAAGTAATAAGGCAAAGTGTTATAAACAAAGGGAAAATAAAGACCGTAAATCAAAGGAACAAACATCTAGCAGCTGCTTGATACTTTCATTGATAACACGCGCCATAAATCCATAGTCTTTCATCCGATCTCGTGCAGCATCCTCTCGCGTATGTCCAGTCTTCTGCAAAACAAGGAAAGAAACATAACAATTTAAACCCCAACAAAGCAAAGATATCATTGAAGAAAAAGAACCTCCATGAAACTGGTTTGTAGTTCTCACCGAAAATCATTTTGTAAAAACTAGAAATCCAAGAACAAAAAAAACAAATCAAGTCCAAAACCACCACCTCATTTATCCTTTTAATTCTCTACGTAACAGTAAAGCTTGTACCTTTCTTTTTCCTCTTGGAGCCATTTAAATCCCTCCCACTTCTCTATGGTTTCTGAAAAAATTGGAGAAAAATTATCAGTCTCAGTATTTGGATCAAGTTTAAACATATCCAAGACAACTAAGAATGATCCGTTTCCAAACTCAAGCAACCACAAAAACAACAGTCGACAAAAAAACATTATCGAAGATAACAATGAAGGTTGTGCTCATTTTTAACAATTTCAAAGCCTGAGTTTTAAACCCAAAGAGCACTAAACAAAAGTACAACAAACCCATTAACTTGAGTTACCACTTAGCAGTCGAATCAGCACTTAGCATACGAAAACAAACAGCAATACCGATACAGAGAATTTTGAGCTAATTAACTTGAGAAAACCTAGAAAGTTCCAAAGAAAAAGCAAGTTTTTGTTTACAGAAAATGAAGAGTCGGAAGAACAACTCCGAAAATCTGAAAAAAAGAAACAAATCGTCTACTCATAAACCACGAAATCGGAGCTGTAGTAACACTATAACACACACAGTAAGCAAATATATCAAAAATTTCAAACTGAGAAACCTACACAACAAACCCAGCACGGAAAAGAAAACCCATAAACAAGACAGAGTCATGATCGAGCTTTATTCTCGGAAAACATAGAAAAATAAGAGTTAGGTCAGACGAAAATACCTAAGAATCGACGGAGGATTTCTCAAAACAGCAGCTGTTTTGATTTTGGAGGTGAGAACTGAGAAGGTAATTAATCAAATTAGTGCTTACTACCTTAAATAAGAAAATTAAAAAAATTAATTTCATCTATTTTGCGATTAGCCCTTTTTATTACTGACATTTGCTCTTTTAATTTAATTAAGCACCATAACTTCTGAGTAGTCGTGACTTGCACGTATCATTTTACTTTAATACTTTTTAGATTTTTTTTGCTTATATTGTAAATGTAAATTTTTGTATTACATTTGTAGTAGCATATGATAAAACATCAGAAAATGGAACAATTACATGTTTTTTTTTCCATAAGATGACAAAAGAGTCCAACAATTCTGGTTTTGGCTCAGAAACAATCTCTGGTCCAATAAGACAGAGCAAATGTCAGTGATGTGGTCGTGGAGGACACTGATAACATTTAGCAAAGAGACCAAAAGTATCAACTTGTTTAATGAAATTACTCATACTTGCCCATCCTCCTAATCCAAAACCAACCACTAATACCCAAACCACTACCACAATGTTCACAATATAAGCACCTTTCCAACCACCAATTACTGCAGGTGGCTTCTCTGCTGCGTTTTGACGAGAATAAGCAGAACGGTAAGTGAGGATGTGAGCTAATGATGGGATTATGTAGACTGTGAATGTGACTAAGAGTGCACCAACGGCTGAGTTAATAGGACCAAAGAAAGGGAAGATTATGGCTAAGAACCAAATTGGAATCACTACTGGTAATCTTGTGATGGCTCGTACCATAATGCTGTTTGTTTCGTGCATTCCAACTACTTTCTCCCATACGAAATAAAGCGGTGTACTTGCGTATCCGAATGTTATAAACTGCATATCTCAGAGAGTTTTATAGTTATATCGATATTTAACCACTTTACCAAATGCACTTCAGATAAACAACTGTTTAGATGTACCTGGTGGATGAGCATGAGGATAACTGCAGCGTCGCGCCAGTGTGATTTAGGAAGCAAAGAGAAAGCATTAGAATGAGTGAGAAGCTCATCTCCAAAGGCCCAATAGACGGATATGGCTGATGGAATGGTTAAGGTGAAGACATAAAGTGTAGCCATTAGATATATATACTTAAACTTTCTTGGTCTCCACATTGCATGCATTATCTCCCTATAAGATTCACATTATTAACAACTGAGACATAAAAGCAAACTCAAATAGACAATAAAGGATTAGAGATACTCACACTGTAACAGCATGACCACCAAAAGTGTACAATATATTAGTAGCTCCTGTGAAATACAGAACCAACTTAGTTGGAGCAGAATGAGTCACTCCTTGGACCTGACCGTGGACAAGAGCTGCTATAGTTAAGTACCAAGCGGTGTAAGTGGTCATACCAAGACCAAGAAAGGACCAGATTCTGTAGTTGTGAAATGATGGTATGAACACTGTGGTTGCACAACAAGCTCCAAATATATAAGTCCATGTCCTCTTGTCCAGCTTGTCGTTTATATAGTATATGTTACTGTCCATTTATGTTAAATACAATCAAAATCCAAAATCACTATGGTATTATAATCAATACTCAATGTACTGAGAGTCTGAGATCTCAACTAACCTTGCACAAGCGATGAGTTGGATAACAGAGCCAAAGAGAAGAAATGTGCAGTTGAATGTTAATCCTATTGCTTTCCAATATTGACCAAGCAAACCATCTAACACTTCGAACCACTGTGATTAATGTTTTAACAATGGATTAATGAAAGATCTAAATGTTGGATGATGATGAATCACAGAGTTTTAGTGAGTGAGAACCTGAATGACATGGTTGTTGAAGTTAACATTTTGTTTCTCTTTTCGAGTTCTGTACTCAACGTAGAGAACACTGATGATATAAGCAGTCCAACTTCCCATAAAACCATAGAAGATCTGTAATATTACACCTGATGCCATTCCCATTTGTGAAAATGAGTAAGGTAGTGTCAGTAAAACTTGAGCAACCTGCAAACAGATTAGATTTGGTTTTTAGTCCATAACATGACCACATAAAACCGGTTTTAGTGTGAAACTTTGATTTGAATAAAACCTGGTTTGATGAACAGCTAAACCAAGCATCATAGACAGAACCACCATGCCATAGAAAGCTCTTCATGCTTAACTCATTTCCTCTTTCTTCAATCTCATTCTCCATTATTCCTTCTTCTGTTTCCTTAAAAGACATTTTCAATATCTGCTTCTATCTTCACACAGAGCAACACAAAAACAAAAACTTGAGCTTCTTCAAAGTCTGCAGTTGAAGTCTCTACTAAAAAAAGGGTAGAGAGAACATATGTTTGTACCTTAAGACAAAGAAGAATCTCTATTCTTCTGTATCTCTATCTCTCTAACTCTTCTCTGTCTTTTTGTTTGGTGAACTTCTTCTCTGTCTCTATTTGAGTGAAACTAATTAGAGAAGAAATAAAATATAACTCTTAAGATTCATGAGTTCCTCTCTCTCTTGTTGACTGATTATTCCTCTGTCTCAATGGGGTCTCTGAGTCATTTGGAAATACCTTTTATGATTCTCTTCTCTTTGTTCAAAAATTAGGGACTTAGAAAATGCGTCGTTTGTCGCTCAAAAAAAAAAAAAAATTGCATCGGTTTTGTTATATACCCACCATAAATATTGAAATAAAATATTTATATCTAAATGTGATCACACAATGTAATATTATCATAAGTTTTCGATTTCTTAATTTCATTCAAATTCTTTATTATTTATAATTTTAATTTAGTACATGTTCGAAACATCTAATAGGCATAGGCATGAGGCACTACCCACTTACGGTCTCTTTTTCCTAGAACTTTGTGTATGTTCATTATTTACAATCAATTCATTTTTTGGTAAATTTTCAACAACAAAAAAAAAAAAAGTTTGATCATAATTTCTTTTTGAAAAGAAATCTTCTGATATTCTTCTAAAAAGTGTGAACTTTCATGCGTCATTGCTTTGTGAACCAATCACAATCATTTTATCCCAAGAATCATTTATATACAGTCGAATACAGCATAACAATTGCAATCATAGTTTAAATTCAAAGGAGTGTCCCTATATGTATATATATCATTACACTTTTCTTTTTTAAAAGGAAGCCTTCTCATACTTGGACCCTCCAATTCTAAAGATTGATTGATCTCTAAAAATTCTTCACTAAATTTATAATTTCTTTAACTTTATCAGAAAAAAGTTTATACAAATGAACATATATGTTCATGCTCAAAACCAACACTAATGATCTCGATTTTGTGTAAGAACTTTATAAAATAGAGTTAATTTTCATATTTAAAAATTATAGCTAGGTTAAGAAATGGCTAGAGGGTGAACTTCTCGTTCACCTGTCGGGACTTCTGTCTATGATTCACTGGTGATCTCGTTTCGCCAGAGCTGTCTGCCACCGTCTCCTCCCGATCCTCCTGACCTCTCTTAATTTCCACCCCTTCCACCCTCCTTTCTCTGTCTCGCCAATTTCACCTCCTTCCCCAACTAGCCCGAAGGGCAAATCTGCTTCTTCTCTCCCTCATAACTCACCTCGCTCCTCCCCCCCTCATATTACTCTCATTAATCCACCTCTTCCTCTCCAATTACAAAACCATAACTCCAACCCCATCTCTTAACCTAATTTGGCTTCAAATAAGCTACTTCTCCCCTTCCCACTCAACCCCCTTTCCCTCAACCCCCTCGCGATGCTCAGTCTTACGCAACTAAGCTTAAATATTATGCTAATCGAGCATTAAAACGAATTGCACCATTGGAATTCTCCCCAGAAGGTACTCCACGTGTCAAAGTTTCTGATGAAGTGTTTGATCGTGGTGCAGCTGTTCATAAAGATTATCTAGTTGGTCATTTCTCTGGGAAGCTTCCCCCTCATGGTGTAATTCAAAATCTGCTAAACTACCTGTGGGGTAAGAACAAGAGAGTTGAGTTCCACACTCTTCCTGCTACTAGGTCTATTTTATTTAGGATTCCAAGTGATTACCTTAGACAAAAGATTCTGGATAAGCGTTTGTAGCACATAGCATAGTCGTTATTCTCTGTTGAACCTTGGTCTACTGCTACTAAGAACAACTTTAAATCACCATCATCACTGCCTTTGTGGGCTCACGTGACGGACGTTCCGTTTGATCTTATAACTCCAGACGGATGGAGTTTAATCGCTGGACTCATTGGAGAGCCATTGGAGGTCGATGATTTCACCTTGGCACTTACAAACATTTTGGAACCCATTGTTTGGTTGATATTGACCTGCAAAAACCTATACCCAAAAAAGTTGAATTGATGAGAGACAACGGTCAAATCATTAGCCTTGATGTTACTTATCTATGGGTTCCTCCCACTTGCCCTCACTGCAAGTTAATTGGCCATCCTCTTAAGCTCTGTCCTCAATCCACTCAGATTTGGGTGCCTAAATCCTCATCTTCTCTGCCTCATATTCCTCTCCCTAAACCTCCTCAAAACCCCTCCCTTAACCTCCCTAATCCTCTTCAAAACCCCTTCCACAACCTCTCTCTTACTTCTTCATCACCTCCTTCATCTCCTTCTCCACTTCCTCCCATTAGCTCTGTTCTCACTTCATCTTCACCACAAAAACCACCTTCACAAATTACTACCCCTCCCACCACAAATTTAAGTAAAAGACCTAAACATAACTCAAAAATCAGCCCCTCCTCCCCCATGGATACTTCTGTTTCTCCCATTCTGTCACTAATGCCTGATAAGAATACTCTCCTTCCTCAAAGAGTGAATTCTTCTCAAGCTTAATGATCCCCAAACCCTTTTTTTAGAACGTCTGAGGTCTCAATGACCTGGACAAGCAGACTAGGTTCAATAAATGGCTGGCTTTTCATCAGCCTTGTATAGGTTCAATTTTGGAAAAACACATAAGACTTCCCAACCTAAACCAAGTAATGCAAAGAAGTTGTATTGGTTGAAATTTTACCTCAAATCACTCAGCAGATGTGGATGGAAGAATAATACTGATTTGGAAGCCTCCCGTCTCTCTCTCAGTTGTTCATGTTACTCGTCAAAGCTTAACATGTACTGTGAGCATCCCTAGTTTTTCTGACTTATACCAAACTGCCATCTATGCTAATAATATTTACGAAGAAAGAACAACATTATGGTAAGACCTGATCGATTTAAATGAAAGGATGCATCTTGATAGCACGCCTTGGGTTATTGGAGGAGATTTTAATCAGATTATTCACCCAATAAGCACTCACCCCTGTCATCAATTACATGGATTCACATATGTTAGAAATGCATTCTTGTTTGCAAACTTTGGGAATCTATGATCTAGCATATCAAGGCACATTATTCACTTGGAAAAATAATCGTCCAGCTGAGCCTATTGCAAAGAAACTAGATCGATTCCTAGTGAACTATGAGTGGACTGCAGCCTTTCCACTAAGTCATGCTTCATTTCTAAGTCCCCAAATTTTCAGACCATACCCCAGGCCTTATCTCCCTAAACTCCCCTCTGCCTACTGCTGGAACCAAGCCTTTTAAATTCCTAAACTACCTATCATCTCATCCTCTTTTTCATGAGACGGTGGAATCAGCTTGGATCTCAGGTAGAAGCCAAGACAACTCTCTGTCATCCTTCTGTTACAGTCTAAGGAGTCTAAAAACCCCTCTTAAATTACTTAATAAAGATAACTACTCCCAAATCCAGAGAAGAGTTATTAGTGCTAACAGTTTGCTTCAATCTATGCAGGTTTCTTCCTTAGCTAATTCTACCCCTGAAAACTTTCTGGCAGAAAGAGAGGCCCTCAAAAATCTGCAGCATCTTCACCTCATAGAAGAGAGTTATTTCAAGCAAAAATCTCAAATTCACTGGCTCAAGGAGGGAGATCAGAATACTACTTATTTTCACTGCTTCGCTACGTCACGAAATTCAGTCAACATAATCAGAGAATTCACCTTACCTGATGGTCATATTCTTGTTGATCCGGTGTTGATGAGTAGGGCTACAGTTAACCATTTCTCTTCAATCCTAGCTCCCTCGGTTCTGCCCCAACTTTCCCTCACACCAAATTGATTCATATCCCTGATTGGTTTCTCTTGTAGCCAAGAAAATGCACAAGCAATGGTTCAGATTCCAACGGTTGATGAGATTCAATCCACTCTATTCAAGTTAAACAGTAACAAGTCTCCAGGACCTGATGGTCTGTCTCCAGGTTTTTTCAAGGCTGCCTGGTCAATCTTAAGCTCAGATTTTACTGCTGATGTGCGCCACTTCTTTACCTCCTCTTTCCTTCCTTCAACTGCAAATACGACTATACTTTTGTTAGTCCCTAAAAAGCCAGGTGCATCTCTTATATCAGATGTTCAGCCTATTTCTTGCTGCATTACAATTTACAAGGTCATTACAAAAATTCTGGTCAAGCGCATAAAACCTATCTTGCCAAGCCTAGTTCTCCCTAATCAAACAACATTTATTAAGGGTAGATTACTAATGGAAAATACACTTCTAGCTGGTGAATTGACTCAAGGTTATCATAAAAATAATAGACTAAAGCAAATCATTTTAAAGATTGATATTGCCAAGGCATTTGATTCGGTTAGGTGGGAGTTTGTTCTCGCTTGTCTTAATAATATTGGCCTACCAGAGCAGTTTGTGAGATGGATTGAAAAGTGCATCACCATTACTTCATTCTCCTTTCGGTATAATAGCACTATAATGGGTTCTTTAAAGGGAAAAGGGGGTTAAGGCAAGGTGACCCCCTTTCTCCTTACTTGTTTGTTTTGGCCATGAATTACATGTCAGCATTGTTGAATGAAGCAGCTAGTTCTGGCAGAATCGGGTACCACCATAAATATGCAGTCTCGCAGCTCACCCACCTATGTTTTGCAGATGATTTACTAATTTTCAATGATGGCTCCCTCTATTATGTCCATGACATAATGCAAATCCTGAAAAGTTTTGAAGAAAAATCGTGGTTAGCTCTCAGTCCTTCTAAAACCAGTTTTTTCTCCTCAAGTCTATCTCAGTCGGAAATCGATATCATAGCATCCAAGTTTGGTATTACTCATGGCTCCTTACCAGTTCGTTATCTTGGTCTCCCGTTGTGCACTAAATAGTTAAGCCTCTCGGATTGTTCTCCATTACTCCTGAAAATTCAACAGATATTATCATCATGGGCGCCAAATCCCTATCCTTTGTAGGCAGACTGCAACTTATAAACTCAATGATTACGGGTATTACTGGGTTCTAGTGTAGCACCTTCTTACTACCAAAAAGTTGCATTAAGCAAATAAACTCTTTGCTGGGTCGTTTTCTCTGAACGGTACACTTGATGGTCACCATTCAGCTAAGGTTTCTTGGGAGCTTGTAACATCTGCAAAATATGATGGAGGACTAGGGTAAGAAATTTAGAAGTGTAGAACTTAGCAAGTTTTCTTAAAATTCCTTGGCTTTTGTTCTTTAGGCATGTATCTCTATGGGCTAAGTGGTTATGCCTTGAGACACTAAAAGGAGATCTAACCTAATTTTGGGTGATTAATACTTGGCAAATGCACTCTTAGAGCACAAATAAAATCTTAAAACTCAGACCTACACTTAGAAAGTGGATCAAAACAATCATTGGGAATGGTCAGTCTTGTAATTTTTGGAGTGATAATTGGTCTCCCTTTGGCCCTCTTTCTTCTTATCTTCAAGGGCCAAATAGTAGAGTTGGTATAAGGCCAAACACTACCATTTCTGATATGTGGAATGGACATGCTTGGAATATCCTACATGCTCGATCAGATGAATGGTTAAACATTCAAGCTTACCTCACTATAGTACATCTATCTGAGCTCAAAGATAGATTCTCATGGCAGCCTTCTGGTTCTCCTCTAATGACCTATTTAATTGGTGGTATATACCTAACACTCAAGCCCCCACAGTCCTCTACCATTTGGTTTAAAGAAATCTGGATCTAAGGTAGTGTTCCTAAACATAAATTCCTTGCTTGGCTATTCACCCTTAATTGTTGTCCTACCCGTGACCGAATGATAAGTTGGAATTACTTGTACCTCCAGCTTGTATGCTCTGTGACTCTGGATTGGAATCCCGTGACCACCTATTTTTTGACTGCTCATAAACCTGGAATCTTTAGTCAAGTCTCCGCTGTCGTCTGCGATTCAATGCAACTCGGATCTGGTCAGACTTTTTCCCCTCCATTTGAAATTCACATTTGAACAAAACAAGGAAAAGACTAGTTCTTCTTACCTGGCAAGCTGCCCTATATGAGCTATGGAGTGAACGTAATAGACGACTTCACCGTGATACAGCTCGACCGGTGGATTCTCTTCTTCTTCGAGTGGACTCTTTAATTCATTACAGGATTGCTAGTCTCCGGTGTCAAAATCCGATTGTTGCATCCTATCTCCTCCAAATATGGTTCGACCAGCCTCCATCGATCTCTGAAACGACGAGTAGATCTCCTCCTGTGTAGATTAATTCTTCGTAATTATCTCTGTCACTTCGAACGTTAGATCGAGATTCTCAGTCTTGGGATAGTTGGTACGACAATTACTCATATTTCTCATTATTCTCCTTTGTTGGGTTAGGCTTAAATTTAATTCAACTTATTTCTCTTGGTTTGGTTACAAGATTTGTGTGTATTGGGCTAGCCCTTTAACAATTTTGTTTCCCTTTAATTTAATAGAAAATCACTTACAAAAAAAAATATAGCTAATTTTTTCTGATAAAAAAGTAATCTTATTGATATTAAAATGTTTATTACAACAAATTTTGGTACTACTCACATAATCTATTTTTTCCTTGCCCTCTCTAGTTTGAGCCTTCCCTCTTTTATAGCTCGAGCTCTCAATTTTCCTAATATATTCATCTAGACTTTGATTGGTAAGATTTTTTATTGAGTATAATATTGTTATAAGAACCAATCATATAATAATGTTGGTATCAGTCCCATTAAAACTTAATGAACCCAAATGAATAAAGCTAAGTTGGCCTTGCTGCATCCCACCTTAAGTTTAATTGAATGAATGTATTTTAGACTTAAAAACAAAAAAAACAAATCCCGAAATAACATAAGGGTAGCCGTAATTTGAACAAGTTTATTGGAGGAGTTAAGATGAGAATTGAGAAGCAATGAAAGTGTTTGAAAGACGAGATCATGGAAGAGACATTAAAAGAAACAGATATGATTGATTCTCATATATTTTCCTATGAAGAAAATAGATATGGCCAACTCATTCAGTAATATACTGGGCTGGGCTTATCATTTAACCCACATCTCAAGCCCAACTTAAATATCAGATTAGTTCGGTACATATCCAACTAATATGAGCCGTTCGATCTAGGTCATCTCACAACCCTAACCGTTATTTCTTTCATACCCCGATAACTATATAAGCCCTAAGTCTTTCTCCTTCAGTCTTTTGTGTTTACGCAGCTCTTTTTTCTTCTTCTTTCTCGAAAATCATTTGCAGAGGTTAAAGTGACGGCGCCTATTCGCTGTCCGCCTTGTACGAGCTCGTGCTTCGTCTAGGCCCTCGATTTTCTTACCCCTAATTCCTAGTTTCTTTTTTCTTAATTGAGTAGTATCAATGGCGGTGAAAGCAACAAAGGCGGAGAAGAAGATCGTTTACGATTCCAAGCTTTGTCAGCTTTTGGATGAGTACCCTCAGATTCTTGTCGTCGCAGCTGATAATGTTGGATCCACTCAGCTTCAAAACATTCGAAAAGGTTTACGTGGTGATTCTGTTGTTCTGATGGGGAAGAACACTATGATGAAGAGATCTGTGAGGATGCATGCTGATAAAACCGGCAATCAAGCTTTCCTCAATCTCCTTCCTCTCCTTCAGGTTTATTTCTCCTTTTTTCATTGATTATGAAATTAGATTAAACCTATGATTTGGTTCTATGGCGAATAATTTGATTTAAGTTTGTCGTTGAATTTATGTAACAGGGGAATGTTGGATTGATCTTCACCAAGGGTGACTTGAAGGAAGTTAGTGAAGAAGTTGCTAAGTACAAGGTTTGTTCATTTGACTGAATTGATGTTATAGTTGTTACAATGCTAGTATGTGGATTGATAGCGTGGCTAGTTCATGCTTATTGGCTCGGAAATGAATATTTTGCGTTTATAGGTTCCAATTTTGTGTTTTGATTGATTGCTTCATTGATTAGTTTGTAGGACTGTCAATTGAGGCGTTTGGTTTGTATAACATTTCCTTTTTGTTCTGTCTTGAAACGCAGCCACACTGAAGATTGAATGTGAGTGTATTTTAGTTTATTTGGCTCACATTCTGTAGCTTCTCTTCAAGATTGTACTGTTGGTTTTTGCCGACTGTTGTTTCTTGTCGACTTTTAATTTAGCTTATACTGTTTATTGATGAACATTCTGTAGTTTATTAGGCTCACATTCTGTAGTTTATTAGGCTCACATTTTGTAGTTTTCCTGCATGTTGTTGATTGCTTGATTTGTTTAACTTAATGTATATTGTTAGTTGATGCGAAATTCCCTTGTCCTTTTTTTGACAGGTTGGAGCTCCGGCTCGTGTGGGTTTAGTAGCTCCAATTGATGTTGTCGTGCAACCAGGGAACACTGGTCTTGACCCGTCACAGACCTCCTTCTTCCAAGTGCTCAACATTCCAACCAAAATCAACAAAGGTACGGTTGAGATCATAACCCCTGTGGAGCTCATCAAGAAAGGCGACAAAGTCGGTTCATCCGAAGCTGCCCTTCTAGCCAAACTTGGAATCAGACCATTCTCTTATGGTCTCATCGTTGAGTCAGTCTATGATAACGGCTCGGTGTTTAACCCTGAGGTGCTTAATCTCACTGAAGACGACCTAATTGAAAAGTTTGCTGCTGGTGTCTCAATGGTCACTGCGCTTTCTCTTGCAATCTCTTACCCAACCTTAGCAGCTGCGCCTCACATGTTGATCAATGCTTACAAGAATGTTCTTGCTATTGCCGTAGCTACTGAGTACTCTTTCCCTCAGGCTGAGAATGTGAAGGAGTTTCTAAAGGTTTTGTCATTTTCTTGTCTTTGTAATCTTTTGATTTAGTCATGAAATAGTTTTACTTAATTGTATGTTATGTTTTCAGGATCCTAGCAAATTTGCTGTTGCGGCTGCTGCACCAGTTTCAGGAGGAGAATCTGGGGGAGCTGCAGTTGCAGCAGCTGTGGAGGAAGAAGCTGCGGAAGAATCTGATGAGGACATGGGATTCGATCTCTTCGGCTAAATTACGCCGTCTTAGCTTTTGCTAATTTACCCTTTTGATGACTATTAAAGTCGAACCTTATTTTTATTTCACTTTCAGAATTTCATCGTTGCACTTTATGATATTTGTTGCTTTATAAAAAAATCCATTTCTGGTTTTAATGTTAACACTCGCTCCTTTTATAAGTGCTCATCCTTGCAATTTTTTCCCACAATTAGATAAGTTTCGAGATATAACTCAAATCCTTAATAATATTATGCGAGTAGTAAGTACCAAATTCATCAGTAGTGGATGTTTAACATTTTCACACACACAAAAAAAACAAAGTTGATTTTACTTTATATAAGGATTCTTAGCAGTTTGTAAAATTAAGTAATTTGGTTAATTATTGTTCAAAACTGAGTTTTAGCAGTACCAAACTTAACATGTTGGAGACAATCTTCAAATTTTACCAAAGCTGATGAAACAAAAAGATAAAGAAATAGATTGGTAAGATTGCAAGGAAGAAGAGAAATTTTATGAACTTAAGCAATAATTTTCGAGTATCCTCAAGATAAAAAGTTAAAGATAGCTCCAGTTGTTTCCCTTGCTCTCATTCTTCCTTTGTTGAACAACGAGATGAATTGCTTGATACTAAACAGAACCAGTCACAAAGAAGAAGAAGATCGATCTAAGAAAGGAACCAGCAAAAGATTTCGATTATCCGGGAATAATAATCTAATAAACTCTCTCACTGATTTTCTGAAACGATATTGATCTGATCCTTTTCTTCTCCTTAGTTCGTTAATTCCGTTTTATAGCTTCATTAATTTGTTCTTAAGATCACTTAATTGTCGTCTTTGTTCACTCTTAAAGGGCCAAATTCTTTAGCCTAAGCCCAAATATATTTGCTCATTTTTAAGTAAAACAATCTAACAATCCTCCTCTATTTTTCTTAAAATCGTGTAAGCTATAGTTGATATCACAATTACTCGAATCAACAATTCTCAAACTTATAAAATTTCATAAACTTTGTTAAGCTGATGACAACACCTTGTTATATACATTCATCATCGCCTATTTTATTATCTGCAAAGTACATACAATAAATGAATACATTCATCTTTGTTACAACATACATTTGCATCTTTAACACTTGTTCCACTTATTCTCGTGAATGATCAGTTCACTTTGACATTAAGCTTCACAACACTAGTATTTCTACTGTGTACTCTCCCTGATTTTCCAAGTCTTCAACTTATTTTTCGTTTGACCTTTTGAACTAACTTATTTACATAAGTAAATTTGCATACTAAGGAGCCTATATAAGTCTAAACTTAAATCAGTCTTAGCCTCATTGCTCTTGCTGTGCTTTGCACCTTTTGTCTGCAGAGAGCTTTTGTTATTGGGTCTGCTAAGTTCAGTTCCGTTTTGACATACTCTAGTGATAATACACCGGCTTCTATCAAGCCTCTTATCACCTTATGTCTCATACGGATATGTCTTTTCTTCCCATTATACAGCTTGTTCATCGCAACAGCAATAGCTGATTGGGAATCACATCTCATAGATACAGACGGTATGTCTTTTCCAAACATAGGCAGGTCACTAAGTACACTTCTTAACCAATAAGCTTCTTGACTAGCTAATTCAAGTGCTATTAGTTCAGACTCCATTGTTGACCTTGCTATACAAGTCTGTTTCGATGACTTCCAAGCTACAACACCATTTCGTAATGAGAACATGTATCCACTCGTAAAGTTTACATCATCATGATCATTTATCCAATTGGCGTCACAAAATGCCTGTAGAACACTAATTGATCCTTCAGAGTTTAAACTCCAATACATTGTTCCTTTTAGATACCTTAACAATCTTTCTAATGTTATCCAATGTTCTCTACTAGGATTTTGTGTGTATCTGCATAATCTAGTAACCGGGTAAGCAATATCCAGTCTTGTGCAATTTATCAAATACATCACAATACCTAAGATTTTAGCATATTTACTCTGTTTAACACAGTTTCCATTGTTCTTGTACATGTGAATAGAAGGATCATAAGGAGACTTAGCTGAATGTTTATCCCAATATCCAAACTTCTTCATTATTTTCTCTATGTAATGGGATTAACTAAGAGAAAAGCCTGAATCTGTTTTTGTAACTTTTATTCCCAGAATAACATCAATCTCCTTTAGATCCTTCATGCTAAACTTAGAACAAAGAAATGATTTCGTATCTTCTACTATTTCTAGAGTAGTTCCCAAAATCATCATACCATCTACATATTGACAGATTATTACAAAGGTTGAGCTGTTACCTTTACTGAAAATGCAAGTGTCTCCATCGTTTGTTGTGAAGCCAAATTCTTTCAGTGTTGAACTAAACTTTTCAAACCACTGTTTTGGTGCTTGTTTGAGACCATACAAAGACTGTTTTAGTTTACAGACTTTTTTCTCTTGTCCTTTTACTTCAAAGCCTTCTGGCTGAAGCATTTATATTTCTTCTTCCAAATCTCCATTCAAGAAAGTTGTTTTCACATCCATTTGGTGCACTATCAAACTGTGAGTATATGTTATTGCTAACAATAGTCTTATTGATGCAGGATCTTCTTCTATCAGAAATGTACCAACAAATTCTTCTGTTAATTCATTGTATGTGGTTAACAAGCTTGTTATGAAGACTGGACCAAAGTCATTTGCTGTTCTAACTCTTTTGTTGTTCCTGATCTCTGTCATATCTTCTTCATGTTTCCTTTCGCTTCAGAATTCTCACTGATAAATTCTTGAGAAGTCTCAGGTTTTCCAGATGACATTTGAAATGGAAAAATATGCTCAAAGAACTCTACGTCCCTAGATTCTATGACATGACCAAGTCTTTTACTACCTTCATCAAATGTCAAACACTTGTATGCAACACTTTTAGAGGCATAACCTATGAACACAAAGTTAATGGTTTTTGATCCTACTGTTGATCTCCTAAAACTTGGCAGTCCAATTTTAACTAAACATCCCCAAGCTCTCAGATGTTATAGACTTGGTTTATGACCCTTCCAAAGCTCATATGAAGTTACTTCTAATCCTTTGTGAGGAACTCTGTTTAGAATGTAACAAGCTAAAAGTATAGCTTCTTCCATTGACTATTTGGTAAACCTTATTTGATACAGAGAGAATGCATTGAATCGCTTTCATATTTACCTCCTCTATCTGATCTAATTCTCTTTATTTTCCTGTCCAACTGATTCTCTACTTCGGATTTATATTCCTCTACTTTATGTATTCTTGAATCAGTTAGACTGTATGAATTAGATCAAGAAGATTAGTGCTACGATTTACTTTGTCTGCAAATGGTTTTCGAGAATGTTTTGCTTCTACAAAAGTTTCACATTTAGGAAAAACATTGCTGAGTTTGTCAGGTATTAAATCAGCTTGATTAAGTCTCTTGATTGATTTCACATTTAGATGACCGAGTCTACTGTGCCAAGTACCAATATCACAGACCATATAAGTAGAATTTTCACTTTTCATTTCATTTAGAGTTTCAAATACAAACAAGTTCCCATTACAAAATGTTTTCCTTATGTAATTCCCTCCCTTAGGCAAAACCATTTTTCCAGATTCTATTGTCTGCTTGATTCCAGCATTCATAAGCAAAGCACTAGATATCAAGTTTCTACGCATAGAAGGCACAAACAACACTGAGTAAGAATTCTCCCTGAAGACAATCTCAAGTTTACTTCTCCAATCCCAACAACATTTACAGGACTTGCATCTCCTAGAAGCACCTTGTTCTCCTTGAAATTTTCCAGCCTTTTGAACAAATTCTTGTCATTGCATATGTGTCTTGTTGAACCTGAATCAACGATCCAACCTACAGTGTATGTGGTTGCGTTCACTTCTGTGACAA
This sequence comes from Lepidium africanum, assembly GCA_900406405.1. Lineage (NCBI taxonomy): Eukaryota > Viridiplantae > Streptophyta > Magnoliopsida > Brassicales > Brassicaceae > Lepidium > Lepidium africanum. The sequence continues at coordinate 17,249 of OVAX01000620.1, forward strand.
CAACGACTAAGTCTTATGTTAAATGAGCCTTTGTTGCTTCTGTATCTTTCACATGTGAAGGTAGTTTGCACTCGAGTTTCTTGTGGTCAAGCTTGTTACAGTTCCAGCATTTAACTTTCTTCTTAAACTCCATTGATTGTTTCACAGGGTTCTTGTCCTTCTTCTTGTTTTTCTTTCCTTTTCCCTTAGATCCACCAGCTTGACTTTCCACCAGATTAACATCATATTTAGAGTATTGAGTTTCTAGTACATTACCTATGTATACACGATTTGCATCCTCAATTAATAAGTTTGAAATCAACTCTTCCAGTGTCATCTTCTTCATCTCATGCTTCAGTTTGCTTCTGTAATCACTCCAAGATGAAGGAAGTTTATCAATTAACACAAGTGCAGCCAACTGGTCATCTATTGGAATCCCTTCATATTGAATTCTTGATACTATAGCTTCATAGTCATGGAGTTGTTCAAGTACGGGCACATCATTCTTCATCATAAAAGAAGTCCAGCGTGAGGTAACATATCGCTTTTTCCCTTGATCTTCTGATCCATACCTTTTCTTCAAATTATCCCAAATCTCTTTTGCAAACTCATAGTTCACGTATATATCAAACAATTTCTCCGATACATGTCTAATTATATGTCCCCTACATGTTATGTTATGTTCCTCAAACGTACCTTCCTTCTTGCTTTTCAAATCTTCTTTCTTTGTTTCAGATTGATTTGAATATGTAGTCGTCAAAGATATGGTATCCACCGTTGAAGAAGAATCTCTGAGCAAGACGTATTCTAGTCCAATTTCTTGAAAGAAAAATAACAGCTCTTCTGACCACCTCCTATAATTAGGTCCCGTGAGTGGTTAAAGTCTTGATAAATCTGGCACCGCCGTGTTCTTCGCCATCTCTGATATGCTCCGGTGAGATTTATTGCTCGAGATTGTTGGAGACAATCTTCAAACTTTACCAAAGCTGATGAAACAAAAAGGCAAAGAAATAGATCGGTGAGATTGCAAGGTAGAAGAGAAATCTTCTGAACTTAAGCAATAATCTTCGAGTATCCTCAAGATCAGAGGTTAAAGATAGCTCCAGTTTGTTTCCCTTGCTCTCGTTCTTCCTTCATTGAACAACGAGATGAATTGCTTGATACTAAACATAACCAGTTACAAAGAAGAAGATCAATCTAAGAAAGAAACCAGCAAAAGATTTTGATTATTGGAGAATGATAATCTAACAAACTCTCTCTAATTTTCTGAAACGATATTGATCTGATCCTTTTCTTCTCCTTAGTTCGTTAATTCCGTTTTATAGCTTAAGATCACTTAACTGCCATCTTTATTCACTCTTCTTTAGTCTAAACCCAAATATATTTGCCCAATCTTAAATAAAACAATCCAACATAACCAATCACTACCATTTCATATAAACGTTTGGGCAATTAATGAAGGTTTAAATATACAGAGATTAGATAATAATTTTTAAAAAGTGTTGTTTTTATGTTGCAAGTTATGGTCCAAATGGTGGGTTTGAACTACCAAACCTCATTTAGTATAATATATTTTCTGGTTTATTGTTTTAAATTATGCTCTCTTTTATATATAGCTACAAGAATAACATCAAATCTTAGAAGATTGCATAGCTTATCTTCCTTAACATCATATATTGATTTAACCAAAATTTTACGTTTTCCTTAAAAAATGTTTAAAGAATACTTAAGTGGATAAGCATGGCTTTTCTAATTTAAGGATACGCATGCCTTTGTTAACAATTTGTCAAAAGCAACAAAAAAAAGTTTAATGAAAAGAATAATATCATTTCATTTTAGGCATTTCCCATGAAAGGTAGAAAACATTAGCGTGGGAATCGCGGAGCTGAAAGTGGAATTTGTCGTGTCACTTATAATAATCAGAAAATAAAAACAAAGAAAAAGAGAAATGTGGTGCTTGATTAATTAATGTCGATTAAATTCTTGTATTTTTGTGATATTATATATATATATATATATATATATATATATATATATATATATATATATATATTAGTCTTTTGGTGGATAAGGACTTCCCTCAACGTATTTTGATGACATCAAATAAAATCTCTAGTTGCATCCAATTATCTATCTTGTGGAGTAAAAGTCAAAAAAAGAGTCCGACATAGATGAAGAAACAACGAAATGTTTCCATAATTCCGAACGGATATACATCAAATTAGTAACGACTTTTTCCTTTTAAAAATCTAAATTATTACATCCACAAACATCATTATTCTTCCAAGATTTTTACAACTTGCATGCTTGTCTTAAGTTTACTAATGTAAATCCTTTCATTTGTGGTCATAAGACTTTGAGGGATTTTAAGAATGTCACATCAAAGAATATATATGTTTTATTGTATGAACATTTATTTTTCTAAGATATGTGTTTTAAATGGAGTTTGATCTGATCCAGATGAAAATATAATAAATATCAGCTGGATTTGCGCATTTATTGAGGCGTTTAGGTCGTGTGATGTGTTCCCATACCAAACTTTATCCGAATCATGCCATCTTTCAGCTACTCCTCATTCTTTCCCTACAATATCCATTATCTAGATTTTTCACATAAAACATTTTAATATACATATAATTCAAATTATGAGTTTTTTTTTTTTTACATTAAAGTCAGAACTGACTGCCATATAATGTAAACGGTATCACTTAATTTCGAAACGTACAAATACGTCAGCAGACTTACACTAGACTAAATACCACCTACAAAAAAATTGAATGAAAAAATTGTAAAAATAAACTTTTAACCTTTAAATATACGTAAAATATTTTAAAACCCAGGAATTATAATTTATGAAATGAATAATTATAGTGATTGTTTAGGTATCATTGTCTATTGAACTCGTATTTTATTAGTATATTCGATTGAAATATCTAACTTCGTACCTAAGTATTAGAGTATGGAGAATCTATGTTTGGATAAGACTTCAAAACAAATCTTTATAATTTCATCCAAAATAATTAAAATTGTTTTGGGGTAAAGCTTAACCTAATGGAATACGTACGAGGATACAAACATAATTAAGACCATAGTTCAATTACACACAAATAATTAGTATTGTTTTAAAAATTGGTATAACTAATGATTAAAGAAAAATGAAGAATGGATAATGGTCGGATAATGCGGCCGGAGACATGCTTCATTCCCAGGAAACCTCCTTTTTTTGATAGCTCGACCTTTGTTGACTCTCTCTCCCTCCCCAACTTTTTATTATTTAAGATATTTTGTAAAAATATTAAACAGTTTATTGACAACCAAGGATCTTGACCCTTCAAAATTCCACAAACAATTTATCACCAAACTCGTTTATTTTCTCATTTATACAACTAAATAAATAGTAGTAACGTGAAAACAAATTTGACTAGAATAACATACGAACCCAACGTTTTCTACCATCAAACACAAGTGATCTATTTTCACAGCTTTTCTATCACAAAACACTTTAAAATGAATATATTAATGTTAAGCTACAATATCTTAAAAATCAAAATCTGATCAGTAGTGGTGAGAACGTGAACAGAGAAATAAAAGAACAATAGAAAATAATAAGAGAAATGTTCATAAATAATAATTTTCTAACTAAAAATAAAAATATAAGTTTTTTTGGTAGATAGGATGATCCAGAAATACTGACTATGATATTAAAAGATTTGATCACTTTTTGTCATATATAATAGATTAAAAAGTCTCATACAATATAAGTTTTAGAGTATAGATTGGATCTTCTCTAATCTAATTGTTGATTAAAAAGTAAAAAAAAAATTAAATGCATCATGTTTAATTTCAAATATTCGAATTTATCCCATGTAATATTATCATAAATTTAGAAAAATTTATTATGGATTGGATTTTGTTCTAAGAAAAAAAAAGGATTGTGTAATCATGTGTAATAATTTTTGCAATTTGGATAGTGGATGGTAATACAGGATATTGTATATATGGAATTGTGGATTAAAAAATGGTTGTTGGATTTGAACCAAAATAAAATAAAAATAAAAGGTTGTTGGTGAGGGCCCATGTAATGGATTAATCAGCGGCGTAGATAAACTTAAAAGCCAATCAGAGATCCAGCTGTCATGCCACGTGTCTACTTATTCTAGAACCATTAACTTGCTCTCCTTCTAACACGTGGCAGTTAGATATAGTTAGACCAAGTTGGTGACGATGCAAATGACATTACCAATCCTACGTGTCATTTCCTTACGCGCGAGTCCTCCTCATTCGTTGGGCCAAACGCATAGAAGCCAAGTCCCGATTTGGATTTTTTTTTATCAACTTTACGCATAGATACACAAAACCTGATTTAAAACTAAAACCCATGTTTTAAAATCACTTTTTTTTTTTCATTTGCAAAAGGGAAAATTCTCGTGACTGAGGAAAGCTAAAGTGACTACTATCACTGAGCCACACGTCTTTGGTGATATTTTATTTATTTATTTGATTTTCTCTGAATGAAATAAAATAAAAATAAAGTCTAGGATTAGATAATTCCACGTTTTTTTATGAAAGAGAAAATTTATATTCATAAAATCCTAATAGACGATGTCACTGTTTTTCCTTTTTGTATTAATTTAACGTTTGAGTAAGAAATATAAGAATAAAAGACTATGCATAAAGCTGAAAGAAACTTTATAAAAGAGAGGGAAAGACTTATCGTAAACGTGAAAAGAATTCTAACAAGTAACACAACTCCTTTTTTTGATTCTTTCTTTTGTAGCCAATCCTCATATATGTATATATTATGTATCCATTTCCTAATCAAGTTATGAATAATTTTCGTATAACTCATTTGCTTTTTCCATAAATATAAAACATTATAAACATTTGAGAAAAATTAACTACTCTTAACGAAAGTTAGTATATAGAATATGGATGAGTTATAGACAAAACCAATTCCTCTCTACTTTTTTCATTATATTTGTACGTGAAATAATACTAGACAAGTCCAAATTCTATAAGAAGTATTAGGGTTAAGCTCTAAAACATTAAAAATATGGTTACATATAATATAATCATTCTTTTCCATATAATGTTTATGCATTATATAATTTGTATGGAACGATGGTTGCTTGTTTCATATGCATATCAGATTGATGGCTTACATAAAAAGAGAGAAGATCATTGATATCTAAATGGAATAAATTGGGAGTCTTTGTCAATCACTAACCAGATATATGGATGAGATATATTCTTATTTATCTATTGATCTTTTCTATTTTCCCACAAAGGATGGGTGACATATTTTAGTTATTTGAATTTAAAGTGAAGTAAGGAATGATTAAGGAAGCATCCAATGAAATATACCTACTATTAGCAGACAATCCACAACTTATTAAGCATACTTTTCATATGTTTTAATTATTTAAACTAAATAACTAAATAAAGTGTATTTTGTGATACACTGATATGTAATCGGAAATCCCTCCGAGACATCCGAGAAAAAAAAACATATTCTTCTAAAAATACCAAACTTTTCTAAAGAATATCATGAATGAGTCACTAATATAACTAAGTCTAAACTGTTTAAGATAGAGAGAACATCTCTACTTAAAAGTTAATTATGGAGATGTATGGCCTACACATAAAACAACCTGACTTCAAAAACTTGATCATATATCAGAGTTAATTACTCGCCAAATTTCATATGAGTTCGAACAAATGGTTTGGTTAGTTAGAAAATCGGTTGGACGGTCGATTAGTAACAAACAGTAAAATTGATTTAATACAAATACTAGAGAACTTATTTAAGAAAATAAATCTATAACATATAATATAATAAACGGAAGGTCAGACAAATCATTCATCACTCATTTGTATCCACTTGTGTCTAATTTATACGTTACAACCGAAGAAACCAACCGCTTCCAACTGATACAATTCATTATCCTTTAGTTTACCAATTTACTAACATAAGCATCTTTTAAAGTTTGGTTAAAAAATAGAATACATGCACTTGAACAAATTCGGTTAAATTTTAAATAGTAAAAGTCTCCTTCAATCAAATTTTTTGTATCACCATGTTTAAAATATTGGTGAGATGAAATATTGAAGTTAAAGAAAAAAAAAAAAAAAAAAGTCAAATGACAGGTTCCAAGACTTAACTATAAGGAAAAGAAAAAAAAGACCAAACTCAAACCTGTCCTCACATCGAGTAGTATTATTTGGTTTGGATAAGGTTGGCATCTATTTTCCTCCTACTTCTTCTTCTTCTTTCCCATGTGCTTTCCTTTTTATTATTATTCAGACCACGGCACCGTCTAAATGCTTATCCACACTTTAAATTATTTGAATTTTTATTTTTATCATTTTTGGAGACTTCTGATTACTAAATTCTTGGCGTTTATAATATTAATAATACGATGCCTGACAAAGAAAACACGCAAATAATACAATACTAATTTAGTATACACTGTTTTCATGTATCTCACAATAACTTGTTGACTAAACTTATCTCACACGGAAATAGTACAATACTAACACTCCTTTTCATGTTCTAATTTTTTGAACTATAACTTTATTCTTACTACTCAACACAGGACTCATCTTTGAGCTTATAATTAATTATATACAGGCTTAAGTCTTTAATCTTCTAGAGGGAAACTACCGAATTACTCTCAATATGATGGTTAAGATGATTCAGCTAATGATTCGGTATCATAGTTCGATTCCTACCTGCTGTATTATAGTAACTTAAAAAAATTTAGGGATGGATTTTAAATTATGGATCGTGCCTTGTTGATATGAAGTTGACCAAAAAAAGTCTTACGTAAGGAAACATGTTTTGATTAACAAAAAAATTCAGAACAAAACATTTCTCCCATCTTTTACCTTATTTTAAAAAAATTTCATCCCATTTTGTACATTGCATGTGAACTATAGTAGTAGTATTTAAAATACCATGTGCATGATTGGTTGATATTATATAACTGTACACACCAAAGCAATTTTATTTTAATTTATTATGTTCTTCACAAGCGTACAGCTTGGCAATACACTTTTCGGAAGATTAAACATTTTTTTTTCTGTCAAAAGTTTAACTGATAAAATATGATCCATGTCAAATGATTCAAACCTAACAATATCGTATGAGATATACACCATTTTTAGAAATTGAACCACATTCTAAAAAATTTTAAATTTTGTTGTGTATTGGAAAAATATTAAATTCGTGATACTAGGATTATTAGTTAAATTATCTAGAAAAACTCTGTAATATAGAGTACATACAACATAATTATTTATTATTCCTTGAAAAGATAATATTTTACCAAAAAGAGAAAATATCTTAGCATAGATTCAATTAATAGGCATATTTAACTTTAGAAGAAACAGTATAAAAACAATAATTTTGATACTATCTTATCACAAATTTAGACATTTAAAAGTTTATCCTTGAAGAAGAAGAAAAAAAGCCAAATAAAGAAACAAGATAATCCTGAAATTTAATCCACAGTCCCACGACTGGCTTCTAATTTTTCTAAAAATAAATAATTAAGAAAAAAAAAGACCGCGTCTCAAACGCTGACTTTGAAATTAGTCGCGTCGGTATAATTCCACACGCCTTTTCTCTCTTCCTCTATCCACTTCCCCTATATATACTCTCCTCGTATCTTCATTCTCATCAAAAAAAAAAATCTTAATTCAAAATTTAACATTAAAAAAAAAACCATAATAGACATTTACAGAGAGAGAGAGAGAGAGAAAATGGTTGATATGGATTGGAAGAGGAAGATGGTGTCATCAGATTTACCTAGCTCTCCTAAGCTTTCTTCAAAGCTTAACGTTACTATCCCTTCACCGTTTAAGGTTGTTACTGTTTCGTCGCCGATCTCTTGTTCCGCACCAGCTGCTTGTTCTGCTTATGAGCTTTACCTTCGTCTCCCGGAGTTAAGGAAGCTTTGGTCATTTCATGATTTTCCTTCGTGGAAATCTGAGCCCATTATCAAACCAGCTCTTCAAGCTTTGGAGATTAGTTTCCGATTGGTTTTAGCTGTTTCTTCTGATACTAGACAGTATATCAACCACCGTGAATGGAACCGACGGTTAGATTCGCTTGTCACGAGACAGATCCAGCTTGTTGCTGCGATTTGTGAAGAAGAGGATGAAGAAGATCAATCGGAAGCTCCAGTTGGTCATGGAAGGAGTTCTCTCAGCTTGCTTCCGCAGTTAGTTACGTGGCGGAGATCGGAGGCTATAGGGAGGAAGATCTTAGCTACGATCGATAACGAGATGTATCGGTGTAAGTACACCCTCGGACTCGGAGAACAAAACATCACCGGAAAACCGAATCTCCGGTACGATAAGATTTGCCGACCCAACGAGATTTACAGTCTCAGGGATAATCCCTTCGCTGATCATATCGATAATCAGGAGAATCAAACGTTATATATTCTTCATCAGATTCTCGAATCGTGGATCTATGCTTCTGGAAATCTCTTACAACGAATCGTCTCGAGTATTGAAGAAGAGAAATTCGAAAAAGCTTCGAACGATGTGTACTTGCTCGAGAGGATCTGGAAACTTCTAGCGGAGATTGAAGATCTTCATATTTTGATGGATCCAGAAGATTTCCTTAAATTGAAGAAACAGTTACAAATCAAATCCACAGGGAAAAACGACGCGTTTTGTTTTAGATCAAAAGGATTAGTGGAGATGATGAAGATGTCGAAGGATCTCAGGCAAAAAGTACCGGCGGTGCTTGCCGTTGAGGTAGATCCTACCGGAGGACCGAGATTACAAGAGGCGGCGATGAAGCTTTACGGGAGGAAAACAGAGTGCGATAAGATTCATTTGCTTCAGGGGATGCAGGCGGTGGAAGCGGCGGCGAAGAGTTTCTTCTTCTCTTATAGACAGTTAGTGGCGGCGATGATGGGAAGTGCAGAAACAAACGCGACGGCGAGTCAAGAGTCGTGTGACTCATTGAGTCAGATATTCATGGAGCCGACGTATTTCCCGAGTCTTGACGCGGCAAAGACGTTTCTCGGAGAATTCTGGAGCCACTTGGGATAAAAAAGCAAACAAACAATTCTTTAAAGAAAATATTATCATTAATACCGCTTTTATTTATATAAAATTAAATTGGTGGTTTGATTAATTAGACGTGTAAGATACTGAAATTTTGAAACATGTTACGATTTATATATATGAAAACAATTCTTTTTATATGATCAACGATGTTACTCGCAATGCTAATTTGATAATCAGATTTTTAAGAGAGAAAAAGAATTAAGTAGAGGTTAGAGGTTAGTAGAAAGATGTTAAATACGGATGTTTGATAAGTACCCAAGTCTTACTCCAGAAAATGAATCGTCAACTATCGAGTAACGACTAATCTATGTTAGACTAATCGTGAACACATCATCACCTATCCTTTGTTAGATGTTAGTGTAAGAGAAAAAACACAATGACATGTACTATCAACGAAACTCGTCAACTAGATGTGATCTAAGACGACAATATCAAACGGGCCTATGTGGATTGACTTTTCGTTAGTCAGAAAGACATATAATGGGCCTATGTTCTGGCCCATTAGTAGCTAACGAATGATTTTCGGTATTTCGTGCCTAGTTCCCTTCTTTCTTTTTTCGCTCGCATTAGAAACCCTAAATCTCCAGTCTCGCTGCCTTTTGTCGTTCTCGATTTCTCAGAATCTTAACAATGGCGGCCGCGAGCGAGCACACCGTCTTACAATTCGTGGCTCCTTCATCGACGGTGTCGACGACTATTTCTGTACTTACGGCGAGGATCCACCCGCTTGTTATTTTTAATGTCTGTGATTGCTTCGTGAGACGTCCTGACTCGGCTGAACGAGTCATCGGAACTCTCCTTGGATCTATTTTACCTGACGGTACCGTCGATATTCGCAATTCATATGCTGTCCCTCACAATGAATCTTCTGATCAGGTTCGGCTTTGATCTCTGATTTCCTCTCGAATTCTCAGTCCGTTTAATCATATTTTAAATTTCCTTTTCTTGCTCTTGGAGATTCTAGATCTGTCTCCTAGCTTAAGAGTATGTTTATGGTATATGTGTAGACGAATTTAGCTCCCAATACTATTCCTAATTGGCATTTGTTCGTTCCATTATGCATTTGCAAAGTGAACATATTGTTAGCTTTAGTCTCTGAGAATGTAATCCTCTTTGATTTTGATTTTGTGGGTTGTGTCTTGTGATGCATTTTGAGGTTATGGTGTAATATGGATGCAGGTTGCTGTGGATATTGATTATCACCACAATATGTTAGCTTCACACCTAAAGGTGAATCCGAAGGAAATTATTGTCGGCTGGTACTTCTTATTCTCTTAGCTCTCGTAATACAATTCATATATTTGTCACACGATTCTTGTAGCTATATCTTTGAAGTGTTGGATACTGCAGAGGTGTTAGTTAATCCTCATTGTGGAATAGCTGATAGAGAAACTTTATTGATTTTCAGGTATTCAACTGGTGCTGGGGTCAATGGTGGTAGTGCTCTAATTCATGACTTTTATGCTAGAGAAGTTCCCAACCCAATTCACCTGACTGTGGACACTGGGTTTACAAATGGGGAGGGTACCATAAAAGCCTTTGTCTCTTCAAACCTTTCACTTGGTGATCGACAACTTGCTGCACAATTTCAAGAGATTCCTGTTGATCTCCGTATGGTTGAGGCTGAGAGACTCGGATGTGAGTATTTTAACCTCTTTTTTATATATACTACATGCTTGATACAGTATCTAGAGATTGCCTCCCTAATGATTGTTAATTAGTGAACTGTTTAGACGATCTCCGCTTGGGTCACTACATTTGGATGAACTATTAGCGGTTCAGGAATGTGACTGATTAAGAAGTATCAATTTGATTTGCAGTTGATCTCCTCAAATCAACAGCTGTTGACAAACTCCCAAATGACTTGGAAGGAATGGAGTTAACAATGGAGAGGTTGTTGACTTTAATCAACGATGTGCACAAATATGTTGACAGTGTCGTGGTGAGCTTATTACACACTTTCAAATTGAAACAGTCTATTATACACCATAGACGCATGATCGTTGATACTGAGTTTTACTGAACTTCCTCAGGAAGGTCAAACATCTCCAGACAACAACATAGGACGATTCATTGCTGAAGCAGTCGCCTCCCTTCCTAAATTACCTCCACAGGTCTTCGAAAAGCTTGTGAACGATAGCCTCCAGGTTTGAAGATTGCAAAACTCGAAAGCTAAAACAAGAAAAGAAAAAAAAAAGCTGTATATTAAAAACTAATTGATATGTCTTATTGTTTTACAGGACCAGTTGCTTCTGTTATACCTATCAAGCATTACAAGGACACAGTTGAGTCTAGCAGAGAAGCTAAACACAGCAGCCCAGATGCTGTGATAAGCTTTGAAGCCCATAAGGTTTTGCTATAAATTTTGAATTCTGCTTTTATAGTTTTTGGCATATGTTTGTGTAAGAATCAGCCTTTTGTTGTAGCTTTCCTAAATTGCATTTTAGAAAGAGACATAAAGGCATAGTTCCATCACTTGAGTTCTAAACGAGTTTTAGTGTCCGTGTCTAATTCTAAACAAGTAACATAAAATTGAGCTTTTGTTCCAAATTTCTGTTTCACTTTGAATTATTTTTATTGAAATTTATTGACAAAATCAAGTTTCTGGTTCTCCAATCCTTTTGGGTCACCTCTTTCTCTAATTTAATCTAAAGCATACATGTAATACATAGTATACAAAATCTATCAATTCCACACACAGTATATGATCCAATTGTACAAATTATTGGATAATCATGTTTTTATACAATTGATTATGATTTTAAACCATTAATTAACCAACTGTCAACCCTTCAATAAATGTGTATTTTCAAACTTCAATAAATGTGTATTTTCAAACTTCAATTGTCTTTCGGGTCAGGTAAACTATAAAACGTTGTGACATTAATGGATTTTAAAAGTTTGTGTGGTATGAAAAAATTGATTGTGTTAGTTTTTGCGTGGAATAGCAAATGTTAGTGTAGTAGACGCATGGTTCTCTCTACATACGTAATAAATGAATATGTATAATACTGTATATAAAATTAAGAAATTAGAGGATAATTATATATAAAAAATGTAGGACGGTGCATAGATGGGTCTAACAATAAAGACGTGCATGCACTTGTAAATGTAAGTGAACAAGTTGCCTACATTGTTCACGTTCACAGACTAATCTAACTTATCATTCCACTTCACCCACCTTCGACTCTTATGTATGCTTATTGGTCTCATTTGCCTTTTTATTTTTTTTATATACACATTTTGACGTATTATCGTACCTATTAACCAATTTGTCAATATTTGATTCCTTTTATAAATTTATATATAGTACCTGCTAATCTGCTATTGTTGTAGGTCTCACCGGTTCCCTTGTCGGATTTTTTAGTTTTATTATTTAAGATAATTTGCAATAAATCTCATAATTTTAATAACTTGTATTCCTCTAGAACTTAAAATAATCGATATGGAGAAAGAAAATATATATAGTCCAGTGGTTAAGCGAGACTACTATATCTGCAATTAGGCCGGGACAAAATACCTGGAATCGAAAAACCGAACTGAAACCGACTCAAAATAATGGGCACCGAGTAGTACCTGGAACGAGGAAAATATTTATTGGGTCTTCTTCATTTATATCCACGGATATCGGGTAATATCCGATACAAAACCGATACCCAAATGGGTATTCGATTAACCCGAAAATATGTATACATATATGAGAATTTAGGGTAATTTTTCAAACATATTTACGGTATTTAGGTATTTTTTTGGTATTCGAGTACTTTTCGGGTATTTATGTACTTTTCGGGTAAATAATAGTATTTTGGATATGAAATACTCAAATATATAGTGGAATCGTAAAAATTTGTCTAATATTTATACCCGACCCGAATAAAAATCGGTACGAAAACCGAACCGAATTGTATTTGGTTCCTAAATGGATATAGAAAATATGGAACCGAGCGGACCCGGAACCGAACAGAACTGACCCGAATCCAAACCAAAATATATGCGATTCCTAAATAGATATAAAAATTTTATATCCAAAAAACCTGAGAATAGATATTACTAGAATTGACCATAATAGTCGGATGCCCAGGTCTATCCGCAACAAATGGTCTTGCCATAACTTTTTTTTTTTATCATAAATGTTTTATAAATCGTCATGTCAAGTTTTTTTAATCAAAATTTAATTTTAGAAAATAGTCATATCATAAAATTTAGGATTTGAATAATAAATTAAGAGAAACTGTTTTGGTTACGTGGTTAAATATTTTATATATATATATATATTTTCTGTTTCATCTGAATTCAATTTTAAAGAATCATATTTGTATCACATAATATTATTAGGGTTTTGGGAAGTTTTGCTATTAATCCAAGTTTTGTTACTTCACTTATTGACAAAACACGAAAATTGAATTGTGGATGAATTAAGAAAACAAAAACAACACGGGTAAAACACGTTAACGAAAAAGCACTTTACTCAATGACTAGTGACTAGCTACTACAATATTAACGACTCAAAAACCTAATACGGCTTTAAGATTTCAAAAATAATCAAAGCTCAGTTAGACTTTTCACCAAGATCAACCTCATTCATAATTCTAATCAAATTTATTTCGAAAACGCACGTTGATGTTATGTGTATCCAAAAGAACCACAAATTTATGGTCCCGTGATATATATATATATATATATATATTATTATCAAATTATCTCTATTCCAATAATTACATGGTCCCTAACACCAAAAAAAGAAAAAGAGTAATTACATGCATGGTCCCGTCGTTTACCTAAAGATTTGTGAAGTTACATTACATCTTACAAACTATACAGATGAGTGCGTATCAGTACTTTGAATACAAAGCTACCGACAAGTCTCCCTTTAGTTTCGTGCCGATACTAAAGACAACACAAACGATAAGCATACGGAGATACTGTCCAGAGACGTACTGACGTTAATGTCTAGTAATCGGGACTTTATTATTACAAAAATTGATACAAATGTAGATTACTTTTTACATCCATATATAATTATTTATCATAGATATAGGCCTATAGCTCTTTCTTGATGATTAGGTGTTTATATAACAATTAAACATATTTCACAATCGAAACAATGTATATCCTCAAGTGGTTGAGCTAGTGTTATCACTTTTACAATTTTTTTTAACCGAATTCAATTCTAGAAATCGTGTTACTCCACGTGATAATATTAAGAGTTTAAAAGGTTTGACGATATCAATCTTGTCAATCTAATTTTTACCTAAAATTATATGTCACAATCAATCCCTAGCATTGTAGTAGTTTTAATTCATGTTTATGTTTATCTTTATAATTAATTATGTGTATTCAGCATCACTCGAAGATATATTAATACGTAAAAACAATGTCAGCTGTCTTGAACATATATGATTTTTATTAATATCCTCTGAGAAAAACATATAGTATTTATATTAGGTAGTTACTAGAGGGTTGAATTCTTAAATTTGTGACCAATATTTAGGTTTGGGTTCGATGAATTAACATGGCATTAATGGATTTGGATATTAAAGATTATTATATATACTAATGATCAACAATAACATTACTAAGTTTAATCCGCCGTCAACCAAAAAGATGCAGCCGGAATGTTAGGTGAATACGTAGTACACTGCATTGTTTATAGAAACTATCATGTTGACATACTTCACCAATTAGATCATATGTTGCTTGCGATAGCACCAATAATTTGTTATGAGAAATTTTTTTCTTTTCAAAAATTATATTGGCAAACTTTTTTCTTTTCTTTTCTAAGTTTATATTCTATTATAACTCTATTATGCGAGATAATATGATTACTTTGAGTCAAATTTGTGAATTATATTTATATCAATAGTTCCCCACGGAATTAATTTGTACAGATACTACTGTCCGAAATATTTTTATGTGGTTGAAAGTGGATTTCATTCGGTTTTTTCTATTATGGAATCCATCAATATAATTGTAAATTATGATTGTTTCTACACGGAGTTATATCCGTTGAAACCCCTGTCAAAAATCTTGATTCGCATTCCCATCGAAAATTTTGTTAAAACTTTAACTGATTTTGTAGTTATTTAGACTCGCAAATCCAGTATTTTTTGTTTTACTCAAGGACTTTTCCAAAAAATCACCTATGCTAGTACTATTTTTGCATAGTGGTGTATCACACCCACAAATCCAGTTAATTCGGATGATTTTTTAACATATAAACATCTATCTTTTCGACATTTTATTCGTTATGGCATGGAGTCTAAAGATCAATCATGAAAACACCCATATCAAATAGTTTCTACAGAGTAGAGATAAGAAGAATAATAATGTCACGACGACAATTGGAAAGAATTTATGACGCTGATGAATGAATATAGATCAAAATACGGTATATGGAATCACAAAAGGATAATTTAGAATTTAAGCTGTATATCTGATATGATGGAGGAAGAAGAATAAAAATGAATGTGACGAACAATGCCTTGGTTCAAAGTACATTGCATGCAATTAGTTTACGGTTCATGAACCAATCTTATTTGGATTATTATGTGTTGAACATGCTTCTTTTTCATTACTATACAAATAGTATTTGTACCAACCACAGTCTTGTCAAATGTTTGACTTATGTTTTGTGATAATACTTTTAAATGTATTATACGAGAATAATCAAATTCCTTTTGTATTTTTTATCAGTATATGATTTTTGTCCGCATAAAATTGTCTTATTTCAAATATCATTCCCATATTCGATCGTGCGTGGGTGTCGTTTACATATGGTGTGCAATGTCGTATCAAGTTTTTTGGTTAAGAAATATCTTTTTTTAAAAGGATAATCCTATTTGATAGTTATCACTCATTATAGTTCGCAGTTCTGATACTTCGTGTAACTAGTTATGATTTATGAACTAATTACTACAGAAAAAAACCTAATTTCTGATAAAAAAATTCGTATGAATTTTGTTGCAAATAGCCATTTCTAATGAATTTTATACGTTTATTTATTATGTTATATGCAATAAGAACATTGATTTCCGGACAGATTTTTGATGAAGTTTCAATCGAAAATTGGTGTAAACAGTTTTTTTTTTTTTGTAGAATTACATAACTCCTAACAATATTGTTTTTCCATCAATAACGACAATATCTCGACGGAAGCTAATCAGATATGAATTTTTTTTTTTTTTGTAGTTGATAAATTTTATGGGTGTCCAACTCAAAAACAATTGGTAATAAGATACATTAGACCACCTTCAATGATATCTTGTGAGTTTCTTAACAATAAAATATCAATATTTTCATTATTATTTTAGCTTAAAAATTTATATCCAATCATTTTTTGACATAGAAGTTCTTAAAAAAGAGTAAAAGTTTTTTAAGAAACTAACTTCTCTTTTTCTCTCAAAAATAATATTCTTTTTAATGGTTATAGATTACTTTTAATTATTTTAATTATAAGAGCCTCTTGTTAAGAAACCTAGTTAGAGGTGCTCTAACATTTACTAGTAGTATCACTATTTTTGTTTTAAATATCGACTATTTGCATGTTTTAGTGGTTAAGATGAAGAATCTGCATTATTATTTTAACAAAAAATGCATTGGCTTTTGCCAGAAATTAACTTAATCTGGTCCATTAAAAGAGTATACAGCACCGGACAGTAGTGATGACGAGACAATTATCGGAAAAAGTCTCTTTTTATATAATCTTTTGTTGGACAAAAGTAATAAATTCAAGGCATTAGAACAAAACATCATTTCTTGCTTCCGTGTTTATATGCAATGTAATACTTTATCAAAAATATATTCCTTGATATTTTTACTAATTCATTATAAAATAAAAGAGAAGTTAACTACATAGTAGTTACAAGGATAACAACCGACATATCTCAAAAACCTTATAACATTGTGGACACAAAAATCAGTTTTATAATTAAGAGATGTACAAATTAAGGAGAAAAATGTAAGACATGAGTCTTACATAATATATTGTATGTAGAGAAACCATCTTCATCTTCAATAGTTCCATACAGTTCGTTATACAAACCTTAGAAAGAAATTATGTTGAACATCACGTAGAGTAGGATTTCAACCTCAGAGTGGATCTCTCATGTTTCCATACTAGCACCTCCAATACTTTAATAATACAATATAAACCATTACATAAAATGTACTTGGAGTTTTTCCATGACTTGATTTCAAAATAATCCTTTTGCATTTACTAATAATTATAATTGCAACATTTATTCTTTTTTTTTTTCTAGTTTTATAAAATAATTACTTAGCATTTGTAGTGATATGTAGTGGTTTTAACCATAATTTGTTTGGATCAGTAATTCAAGATAGTAATTAAAGAAATACACGAAAGAAATCGAGATCCAAATCATTGATATAAGACAAAAATTTACAAGTTTAATGCTTCTCAATAAGTCAAAGGTTGTCATCTATAGTCAACAAACATTGGATTGATCTTATATTGAATCATCAAATCATATATTTATAAGTTGATATGCACTGTAGTTTGGGGTGTTAATGTGGGTGGGTTATGTTTAGACCACTCTGTTATGGGGCTGGTTAGAATTATATATTTTATGTCAAAATAAAAAGTGGGTTTTACGGGTTAGCCCATCATGGACAATGAGTTAATACGAGTTTGACCATTTGGTCAGCAGGTCGACCCGCAGACATATAAAAAATTACAAAAATAATCAAAATTTATAAATAATCAAATTAAATAAAAAATTATAATGTTGAGTAATATATAATGTTAATATAAAACATAATTGTCTCTTAATTTTGTAAAGTTAAACCCTATAGAATAAATTTACGAATAATTTTACCCTTTTTATTTATCAGATTCATGTTTTATATTATTAAAAATGTTTCATAAGTTTTCTAATCTTGTTTCTAATATATTTTTATTTAAAATTTACTATTTTGTATATTAAAATAAAAATAAAATTAAAAAAACCACGGACATATCGCATAACCCGCAGTCATAAAATGGAGCGAGTTAACATTATTATATTTATGACCGTAATTTATGCGGATTATCCTATTTAACCCGTAAATAAAATTGCACTCGCAGCAAATTGGATTAAATAGTACGGGTTAACCCGTCTGTGAATAGCTAAGATTCATTTTGAATGGGATTGATGTGGCCAATATATTAAAATGGGGATATCAAAAATACATCATTTAATGGGGTTTGATGTGATCAGTGAAAGAAAAAAGAAGAAGTTCTCTAATTGGAAAGAACATTTTCTTTTTGGCCAACTATTGAAAAGAGCTTTTAGTATTAATAAACACTAAATAAATAATATTTTTTTTGTAAAGAAAAAGTCTAAAAGAAATAGCTTTGATTAAATAAAATTTTAGTTAGAAAGAGGCACCCTTCGAAATTGATGAATAGCCAATGTATGTGCCTTTTCTTATTTATCATTATGTGCCAACAAAAATTGTCAGTCCTCAATACAAACTATTCCTTTTTTTTTTTTTTTTTCCGGAAGTCAATTCCAAGAAATGNTTTTTTTTCCGGAAGTCAATTCCAAGTAATGAGGTAACTTTGTTTGATAAATTTTGAGATTTGAAAATTTTGATTTTCTATCGAAATTTGTTTAACAAAAAAAAAACCAAAATAGCCATTTATGTAATAAAAGTATATATAGCCCAAGTATTTCTTGTTATGATCAAAGATATTTTGATTGATTTTTTCTAAGTAAAACAAAATAGAATGTCATTTTATGGTCCACTCATATAGTTTTGTGTGCTTATCTGCTAAAACAAAAATTAATAAAGCTTGATCCTATCGGTTTGGTCCAACCTTCATTATTTGAATTGGCTACTGTTTTTTGGACTCATCATAATATCCGAGAGAATCACGTACCAAGTGTCCACTGTATCAAGTCCCAATAATCTTGACTTGGAGATAACCTAGACTTAAATGTTGATATACACAAACTTGTTAAGTGATGTAATTATCTTAATTTAAATTGCTTGCCAATGCTGATTGCAATTTCAAAACATACATTCATAAATATCTTGTTCAATCCTAAAGTCTATTAACTATTACTTTATAAATTATATTATTAATTTATTGATGAGAATATTTAGTTTGTTTTTCTTTTACCATTAGATTACTAAATCTCGATCTATAATCAAATTCTTCAAACTGCTAACAATATCACGTGAAGCAAACACAACTCTTTAAAGTAAAATTAAAATGAAAAAATAACATATAACATTTAACCACTTCACCAAAAATAATTTCTAGTTTGTAATCTAAACCAAGATATGAACTTTTGATCCATGCTATTTGTTCAATAAACTAAATAAAACACTAACATTAATACGATTAAAACTGTCAGAAGTTTATGGATCGGAAAGTTCTCATGTCAGGCTGGTTCTAAACTGTCAATATGGTTCGGGTGTATCCACTTGTTATTATCTATTTTACTTAAATTTAAAACGATAATTTTCGTAGAGCATATGTTAGTTTGGTTATAAAATGTAATACAAATACATTCCACGTACGTATTATATAAAATAAATGCTTTGCTTGATCTGTCATACACGTGTTAGATCTAAAAATTTCGCCTTAAATTATAGGACCCCTAATTTATATAACCAACTTATATATCTTTCTTTGTTACTTCGTACAAATAAAATTTGAATACTTAACAAACAACAAGAATCTAACCATACTCGATCTATATCGATCTGAACTCAATCCAGAAAAAGTCTAAATAAATATTAAGAGAGTAAATTAAAAACTTGAAAGTCGAATTCGAACCCAAACGAATACTTGAATGTTCATATTTAACATCAGAATGCACAAATTTTGGTATTTATAATTAATTATATATTTTACTTCAATAATAAAAAATTGTGAAATTGTTGTATGTGTAAATAGTAACAGTTGAATTATAGAATGAGTTGAATCCAGCTGAATTAACTAATTTGTGTTACCATTTACTACCTATATTTTAGTGACAAAAAAAAGTTTATTCTATATTTATCAACAACTAATTTGCTTTTAGATCCATAATTCAAGATAATTTTTAGTGTTTCCAAAGGACAATCTATGATATATTATTTTGGTAAAGTTAAGCGAATTATATCTGTATATACACAAATAAACAAGGCTTGATTGATTATGGTTTCTTTTTATTGATAAAAATGATTGATTATGGTTGTAAGTATATATTTAAAATTTGATAATTTCTGGCTCGATACTTATATGTGCTGTATATCTTGTTAAGCACTGTAGCAATTTAAGTATGTCACCCAAGAAAAGTCATCTATATCACTATATCTATATACGTATTAATAATATACAATTATGAATAGCAAAATAATTGAGTAATTATTATGCATTTAAATGATATTTTGTAAAATAATTTTAAACGCTGGATAATCTATTTTAGATATTCATCATGTTTTTTGACCATGTATATATATATATATATATTATCTATCATGTTTTGTTTCTACTAGCTATATTTTTAATACACTAATAAAATATAGCCAAATAAATTAAAAATGTAAAATTTTGTTGAATATACTAAAAAAGTAGATAATATGGCACTATTTTTCTAAATGTAAATATGTAATACAAATTGCAAATCATCAATCACAAAATAATTTGCCAGATAAGAGATTTAAGAATTTTTTAAAAATAAAAATATTCATTAAGACAGCAAAAAAATGTGAGTTGTTTTCAGTCTGGTGGTTAGGATAATCCAGCTAAGTATTTGGCATCAGGGTTTGATTTCTACCAGTTGCATTATGGTAACATAAAAAAGAGATTTTAAGAGTAAAATTTATACTATAAATTGGATCTTGTCGATCCAATATTGACAAAAAAATAAAAATGACAGAAAACGTTGTGGAATTTTTAGAATTAAAACCAATTAGTGTTAAAAAAAAACAAAAACAAAGGCAGTCAATAATCGTCAAGAACGTTCCGATTCAATACAGTTAGTTATATACTTATGTTTATCATGTGACAATCACAGCTCCCCCAAACTCAAGTAATGTAAAACTATCCGTCCGATGAAAATAAATAAAACCTAAAGTTCCATCCAACGGTCAAAGAGAAGTGTGATACTTCAACTATTGTGTTTTGCGTCACACCAGATCAGTCTAGTGGCAGTTTGTACGTAATAGTATAAAAAAATCTGAAGACGCCGACAAAACCGAAAATGACGGTTAACGAGAATCTTCGTGTAATAATTGAAGAAACCGACACTTTATGTCAAAGTTAGTTCAAACATAAGTTATGATTAGTATTTTGTAATAATTTAATTAATAAAATAAATATATTTTTAAGTGTTGTGACAGTAGCCAAAGCAGTTGGAACTAGACTGTATCAGTTGAATATGAGATTCTTCACGCCGACTTTTATCGGGATTTTAGGATTGACAACTCATTAACAGATTGATCTAATATATGTTTTAATTCAATCACACTTTGCTAATTGTCTTTATTTCGTTAAACGAGATTAGTTTTTATCAAATTGTGATTTGATTAATCTTTTATTGTTATTGACTTATTGTATGTGTAGTAAAATAATATAAGACAAGTTACAAAAATTGTATTGCAAGTCTTCTGTTCACTTACCCCATGCAAATCTCTCGGATTTCGAAGATAGTTTTAGAACTTATTTGAATCTTATACAGATAAAATCTATCGGATTTGAGAATCTTTGGTCTCATACGGTCAAAGATTTATGCAATTTATATCTTACTCTTACCTCAAATACACCAAACAAGATTTTCGTAGATAGTGATATGAATATCTTATGTACTACTACTATATGACATCTTAAATATACTTGAGACAAAATCTTATGTACTACTACTATAATATCTTAAATATTAAAATTACATTTGGGTGTAGTAAAACTAAATACTTAGGATTTGTAAATGTGTTGGTTTATATAAGTGGTTTTTAGTCTAGTGGCAGATGGTAAATCCATTAAAGGCAGACGCACTTGCATATACAAAGATCGAGTTCTGCTGCCTGCATTATACATGAATTTGACTAATAGACCGATCAGTTGTGGTCCAATGTTGAAAAAAAAGTGTTGGTTTATTATCATTGTTGATCATATTTTTAGTTAACAACAAAAAAATGTTATTACTTTAGTCCTAAATTGTAAATTTTTTACTTAAAAGTGCGTTTATTAATAAACTTTTATTAAAGTATTTGTAACTATTTATAATTATAAACAATTGGGTTTTGGTCTAGTGACTTTTTTCTAGCAAAGAGGTCATGAGTTCAAGTCTATTTGGGAAAGATGATTTACGCTTTAAAAGTGATATTATCAACAGCTGGACGAGTCAAAGATCCGGAATTCCTATGGTTTATCAAAAAAACTATTTATAATTTTAGTTGTGTAAAAATATAAACACATTAACTTTTGCTTAAAAAATATGAAATTCAAAAGAATCTCTAAAATACTTTTAAATACATTTTTCATCAAATCAAATGGAAACCTGTTTCATACGATAGAAATCTTAGAACACAATTTTCTTAAGAGGGCATTATATAAATAGACTCACACTTCATCCAAAAAAAACATTAAATGACTGCTTCATTACAAGTTTTTCCGTCCGTAAAAGGGTTTTAATTCCGGCCACATACAGATTTTGAGTAGCCTGCCACGAACGTTATATAAATGTTCGCTGTCTTTTACATTCAGCACAAAACTATCCTCATCGACGCAGTTAGGTCCCAACTATAAATGACTCTCGTCCGTTTTACTTACATTGATCCGACCATACACTTTGGTTTGCTACACTACACTATCTGTGCATGTGTGCCATGTAAGATATCAAACTAAGCGAGTACACACCACGTGGATTCACAAGTCTCGAGAGTCGAGAGTCTGCATTAAACTAGGGGGATTTCACACAATATTTGTGTACTTCTATGCAATAACTCTTTCTTTCAGATATTGTCTTTGATTTGAAGCAATACATTAACACGAATAATAATAACAACTCGTTAATAGTCAATCTAAATTACTAGTATTTTCTATGAAACTATCTTATGGAGATCTCTTGTTGATACTATTGTGATTTTAACCGCAATTTCAAAGCATGTCTCGTATCTTTCGAATGTTTCATAACATATAGAGAAAGTTCAAATTAAATAAATATATACTTTTAGTTTTCAACAAAATTTTATATTATATGGCCGTAAAGTTTTTTTGAAAACAAACCATATTTCAAAGCCGTAAAGGGTTTGTTTATTTTCAAGCGCACATTTTTATCGTGGATAAAATAAATGGTAATAATTACTATAAAATTAGTGGACCCATAAAGTTTTCTCCCACTAGTTTAACTTACCAAACACAGCCAATATCATTTGATATTTCATACATAATTTATGTCTTATAACCAATAAAACAAAATTAATATCATTATAATTTAGTTAATTTTTGATCTAAAAATTATATCGACAAGTCTGGATTCATAACCTTAAACTCACTTTGAGAATATTTTTAATCTACTTCTTATAGTAAAAAGAAATTGAACACCTAATGCCCGGTGAAGAACTTGATATCATTTAATCATTATTTATTGAAATTATTTAAATGAATTTTTAATATGTGTTTTAAAAATTGTAATAAGTTTGATATAATTGAGTTGTTATTCAATTTGACAAGCAATCACTCATAAAATTTTAACCTTTGTGTGTTTTGTTTTCCTCTTAGATGTTAGTTAATACCGGTCGTCACCAGAGATATAAACGTGTTTATACACTCTAATTTAACTTTACTTACATGCAATGGAACGCACTTACAGACAAAACAAAAACAACAAAGATCATATTAACAGACATATTAAGAAAAAAAGAAAAACACTTTTCCAAATAATAATTTAGAGAAAAAGATGAGTAAAGCCAAATAAAAGTTTATCCACATCATCATCTGATTCATGAACCTCTTCTCCCTCTCTCTTCACCTTCACTATAAATACATCATCTCTCTCATTCTCTTAAATCATCAGCATTCACACTCTCATCTCCACACACAAAGATCATCTTGAGAGCTTACAGAGAAACCAACAAACAAAAATGCCTTCATTAGAGAACTCTGTAACTGTAATCTCAAGAAGCAAAGTCTTCCCAAATCAAAAGTCAACGCTCGTTGACCTTAAACTCTCTGTCTCCGATCTTCCTATGCTTTCTTGTCATTACATTCAGAAAGGTTGTCTCTTCAATCGTCCTCACCTTCCTCCACAAGAGCTTATCACTCACCTCAAACACTCTCTTTCCCTCACTCTCTCTCATTTCCCTCCTCTCGCCGGACGTCTTTCAACTTCCGACGACGGTCATGTTTTCCTTTCGTGTAATGACGCCGGCGCCGATTTTGTTTTCGCCGTCGCGAATTCCGTTCATGTTAGTGATGTATTGGCCGGAATTGATGTTCCTGATGTTGTGAAAGAGTTTTTCACTTACGACAGGGCTGTGAGCTACGAGGGACATAACAGACCAATCCTCGCCGTTCAAGTGACGGAATTAGCTGACGGAGTTTTCATCGGATGCTCCGTTAACCATGCCGTCACTGACGGAACATCGTTGTGGAATTTCATTAATACGTTTGCGGAGATGTCTAGAGGAGTTAAGAATGTGACACGTCAGCCTGATTTTACGCGGGAGTCTGTGCTAATCTCACAAGCTGTGCTCAAAGTCCCTCCAGGTGGGCCCAAGGTGACGTTTAACGTGAACGAGCCGTTACGGGAACGGATTTTCAGTTTCAGTAGAGAATCGATTCTGGGGTTGAAAGCGGCGGTGAATAAGAAGAAATGGTTAACGGTTGATAACGGTGAGATAGACGGTGTTGAGTTGTTAGGGAAGCTAAGTAATGATAAAATTAACGGAAAGGAGAACGGTAAGTTAACGGAAATGTTGGAGAGTTTGCTTGGTAGAAACGACGCCGTTTCGAAAACCGTTGCGGTTGAGATCTCGTCGTTTCAGTCTCTTTGCGCGTTGCTGTGGCGTGCGATTACTCGTGCGAGGAAGCTACCGAGTTCTAAAACGACGACGTTTCGCATGGCTGTAAATTGTCGTCACAGGTTGAGTCCTAAGCTAAATCCGGAATACTTCGGAAACGCGATTCAGAGCGTTCCGACGTTTGCGACGGCGGGAGATGTTTTGTCTCGTGATCTCCGGTGGTGCGCTGATCAGCTCAACCAAAGTGTAGCGGCTCATCAAAACGGGAAGATTCGAAGCGTTGTTGAGGATTGGGAGGCGAATCCTAGGGTTTTTCCTCTCGGAAATGTCGATGGAGCTTCAATTACGATGGGAAGCTCGCCGAGATTTCCAATGTATGATAATGATTTCGGTTGGGGAAGGCCCGTAGCGGTTAGAAGTGGACGATCAAACAAGTTCGACGGGAAGATTTCAGCGTTTCCGGGGAGGGAAGGAAATGGAACTGTTGATTTGGAAGTGGTTTTATCGCCGGAGACGATGGCTGGGATTGAATCCGACGACGAATTCATGCGATACGTGTTTAAAAACTAACGGAGTTTATGAAATAACGTTAACGGTTTGTATCTGTTTTTATTTTATTTTGTTTGTCTTAAGAACTTATTAATGGTGTAATATATTGTACTGTAACTCTGTAAGTCTGTAACTCTGTAAGTTGACCCCATAAAATGTTACACATTGCTTACAACTACACTTGAGTTCAATTTTTTTTTTTTTTCAGTTTGATTTAGAAAAAAAAAAACCAAAAACAAAGTTAACATCTCTAATTAAAATTTTAGATCTTGTTTAATAAACAGTAACTATAATTTTATACAAGTATTGTTTTTTATAATATATCTAATATATGATCAGATTCAGTTTAATATTTGAAAATAAAAATAAAAACACAAGTATATTATAAACAATCATATCATGGTAAAAACAATATTTAAAATCAAGTCTAATATAAATGTCAGTATATCCTCTCATTTGGTTGCCTAGCTTTCGCAACGCTTGATGGGTTCGAGTCTTAAGCTCCTGAAAGATAAAGAGAAGAGAACAGGCAAAGAAAGAATCATAACCATATGAGATATTCTAAAATATCTTTTTTTTTCCTTTTCTTTTTTCTAGAAAAAGAAAAATCTTCTAAGTTATAATTTTAAGGAAATTTTAACCACTTTTTAAAGTAACGACTGTTTTGTAACTTTAATTAAAATTTTTTTTTATTACTTAAAAAATATTGTTCAAAACCAAACAACTCAAAGTTAATTACCTTAGATACAATTTATATAGGGTATATATATAGAAGATAACACAACTTTGTTAACACATATTACTATTAGGATTAGTTCCTTTTAATCCTAGATAACCTAGGAAAATATCTTATCCTAACTAATTAGAACCTTGTTCTCCAAGCTATTGATCTTTGAGCTTATCCAACATTTGCTCCCTATAAGTCTTGTAGTCCAATTAACACCCTCGTCTCTTTGAACTTAATCCTTGCTAATGTCTTCATTAATATGTCCGCACATTGCTCGTTTCCGGACACATATTCAACATCAATTTGATCATTCTCGATACATTCTCGTATGAAATGATATCTTTTATGAATGTACTTGCTTCTACAGTGAAAAACTATATTTCGAGTGAGCTCTATGGCCGATTTTTTGTCAATTCGTATAGAAGTTTTCTTGCAATCGTTTCTTGTAACTTCACTCATCAACTCTTAAAGCCAAATTGTTTGTTTAGCTGCCTCCGTTGCTGCCATGAACTCGGCCTCACATGAGGATAAAGCTACCATTTTTTGCTTTTGAGAACACCAAGAAATCGGTGTTTTACCGAGATAAAACACATGCCCCGTTGTGCTTTTTCCATCATCAGCATCAATGTTGTGACTACTATCACTATAACCTACGATCTCTTTTGTTCCTCCTCTTTCGTACTTAAGGCCATAGTTTAAAGTTCCTCTTACATACCTCAAAATTTGTTTAAGAGCTGCATCATGTGATTCCCTCGGATCATGCATGTATCGACTTAAAACTCCCACCGAGAATGCTAAATCCGATCTTGTATGTAGAAGGTATCGAAGACACCCTATTCTTCTTCGATAGGTTGTGACATCGATTTGTTTTTCATCTTTAGACAATTTCAAACCAAACTCCATTGGAACTTGAGTAGGATTACATGTGTCTAATTCCACTTCTTGAAGACTTCTTAGCGCATAAGCTTCTTGTTTAATCGTGATTCCCTTATTGTCTTGTACCACTTTGATCCCAAGGTAGTATGTAAGCTTCCCGAGGTCAATCATCTCGAATTTCGTTGTTATTTCTTGCTTAAACTCATTGATAACTTCAATGTTATTTCCTAAGACGAAAAGATCATCTACATAAATAACAACTATGAGAATCTTTTGCCCTTCTTCTTTTTGATATACATCACTTTCTTTTCAGCATCTCTTGAACTTTAAGCCCTTTAAAATTTGATTTAGCTTAGTATTCCATGCTCTTGGAGCTTGTCTCAGCCCATACAAGGCTTTTGAAAGTTTGAAAATCTTGTGCTCTTCTCCCTTCTTTTCAAATCCTTCGGGTGGAGAGACATAAACCTCCTCGATGAGTTCTCCATGTAAGAATGCCGTTTTCACATCAAGGTGATGTATTTCCCAACCTTCGTCCACAGCTATACCAATAAGCATTTAAATTGCTTCGATTTTTGCAACTGGAGCAAAAATTTCTTCGTAATCAATGCCTTGTTTTTGGATACTAACCTTGCTTTAAATTTGTTGATTGTCCCATCAACATTTCTTTTGATCTTAAAGATCCATTTAAGTCCAATCACCTTAGCTCCTTTCGGTTTGTCAACCAAGAACCATGTCTTGTTCTTATTGATTGATCCTATTTCGCCAAGGCAAGCTTTTGTCCATTCTTTTGATTCTTTTGCCTCCTGAAAACTTGTTGGGTCATCATCGATAAGAAGAAGACATTTCACACATTCCAAATATACGAGTAAAACATAATCACTTAGATAACTCGACTTTTGAACTTGTCTACTTGTCCTTCTTGGTTGTGGTTGTATCTTCATCTTCATGATGATCATCATCCTCAAGATTTCCTTCTCCTTCTTGTTCATCACTTTCTTGATCATCGATCTCATGAGCTACCCCTTCAGCCTCATCATTATTTCTTCCCCAAGATAACTCGAAAGAACTTGTTTTTTTGTTTTCTTCTTCATTCACGTCTCCCTTCCACTTCCAACATGTTTTCTATCAAAATCAACATCTCAACTAACTATAATTTTCTTTGTTTTTGGATTATAGAGTCTATAAGCTTTGGACTCGAGTTCAACACCAAGATGTACTAATGCTTGAGATATATTGTCAAGTTTCTTGATATTCACGGGTTCAATCTTGGCATGTTCAACACAACCAAACACTTAGAGGTGTTCTATATTTGGTTTCTTGTTTCTAAGACATTCATAGGGTGTTTGATTCTTCAAAGGTCTCGTTGAAACTCTCTTAATCAGATACGTTGAGTGTCGTATTGCTTATCCCCAAAGAAAATTCAAAACCCTCATAGCTTTGAGTATGCTTCTTGTCATCTCCATTAGGGTTCGATTTCTTTTTTCAACTACTCCGTTTTGTTGTGGAGTATAAGGAGCTGTTAGATGTCTTTTGATCCCATTCTTGAAACAAAAATCTTGAAAAATCTTTGATGTAAACTCTCCTCCTCTATTCGTTCTTAGAGTTGTAATCATTTTTTCAAGTTCTTTTTCTACCATCTTCATGAAGTTTTTGAACCTTTCAAACGCTTCTCCCTTTTCTTTCAACAAGATTGTCCTCATATATTTTGAATAGTCATCAATAATCACAAAAATGTACTTATTTTGAGCATGTGTAGGAGGTGAAATCGGTCCACACAAATCAGCATGGAGTAATTTTAACACTTTTGTAGCTCGAAATTGTGTCCCTTTTGGAAAAGCTTTTCTCGTTTGCTTTCCCACCAAGCATGAGTCACATATTTATTTTTTCTCCTTCGATTATTGGTAACCCTCGGACCATCTTGTGCTTCGACATAATTCCAATAGTTTTAAAACTTATGTGACCGAGCCTAGCATGCCACCTCCACGTTTTGTCATCAAGTCGAGGGTGCAAACATATCGGTTTTCCAATTTTAGTTTGGTTTTGTAGAGTCTATTCGGTGATCCTATGACTTTGAGTAGTAGCTTTCCGCGTGAGTCATGGAGAGTTAAATAGTTTTGCTTCATTCTTACATCACAACCATGCTCAGTTTCTTGCCCTAGAATCAATATATTGCTTTTGAGTCCCGGAATATAGTAGATATCCGTGAATAATTTTTGATCTCCCGTTTTTGCTTTGATCAAAATTAAACCCTTCCCTTTGATGTCTACACACGAACCATCACTGAACCTTACTCTCCCTTTCACCTTTTCGTTTAGTTCTGAGAAAAATCCTTTTTTCCCGTCATATGATTGCTAGCTCCATTATCAAGGTACCAATACCCATCTTCTTGTTATTCCTTTTCGTATTTCTTAGGCATCATGTTTTCTTCGTTTAGAAACACAATCTCATGTACATAGAGAGATTCTTCATCGGTTCCTTCTTATTTTTCTTTGTTCTCCTCTACTTCACCTTGTGCATCTCTTCTAACTTCTTTTTCCTTTCCGGACAAATTGAGGTAAAGTGTCCCTTTTTATCACATCGAAAACATACAACTTGTGATCGATCTTTCTTTTCCTTTTCTTGGTATCTCGAGCTAGATCCTCCTCGACCTCTACCTCTTCTTCTCGTGTTTTCGTACCTCGATGCATCCCTCTCGTATTTAGCATACATCAAATTCTCATCATAATCACGACTTTCTTGTAGAACAATTCTCTCATCATAAGCCTTGAGTCGACCAACAATATCTTTGAAAGCTATATTGTTTAGGTCGAGCATTTGTTCCAATGACACAGTCATGTGTATGAACTGATGAGGAGGTAAACCACTGAGGAATTTCTTAACCAATTTAGGTTCCTCGATATCTTGTCTGAGAGTCGCTGCTTTTGAGGTGATTTCCAATATCTTCCCCGCGAAGGTATCAATTGTATTTCTCATTCTTATTCACTTAAATTCGTTCATGAGAGTTTGTATTCTTGCTTCTCTTACCCTCTCTGCTCCTACATGCCTTAATTTGATAGCTTCCCATATATTTTTGGCATAATTTTGTTCCCCAACTTGTAATATGAGACTTTCGGGTATAGACTGAAAGAGTAACGAGATTGCTAGGTCATTTTTCTTAGCATTAGTTGATCCATGACTGATTGCTTCCCAAACATCGTCACACGTAAGAGCACCTTCATCCTCATCGAGCACACCATGTAGTTCGATGCATTCAACATTGAACACACCACCGATGTTGGTACATGGTCCTTTTTGGTCGGCTTGACATCATCACCCATGGCTTTGATTTTTTCGATTTTCCTAGAACAACCTGGTTTGCTCTGATACCAATTAATGTAACGATTGCTGTGTAACTTTGATTAAAGAAATTGCTATTCTTTATTGCTTAGAAAATATTGCTCAAAACTAAACAACTCAAAGTTAATTACTTTGGACACAACTCATCTAGGGTATATATAGAAGATAACACAACTTTGTTAAAACATGTTACTCTTAGGATTAGTTCCTTTTAATCCTAGATAAGTTAGGAGAATATCTTCTCCTAACTAATTAGAACCTTATTCTCCATGCTATTGATCTTTTGAGCTTATCCAACAGTTTCAAGACTAAAAACTTCAAGATAACCAATGTTTACAATATATCCTCTGACCTTTAATGTCCAAATGATCGAGTTTCACTTACGATACTCTGTGAGCATTTGTTTTTATGTGGTAGATATGTATTTGGTCGACCAAATGAAAAAAAAACTCTGGTGTGAGTTGAATTTACACTTGACAAATCCAAATTCAAAAATGATGCAGGTTGATTATGTTGTGGAATACACAAAACCTCACACGTTAGTTGTCACAATTTTTGTTTTGTGTTGATCGTTTTCGTTTGTCCAAGCTTTCACTTTATAATTGTTTTTCTTCTCACCACCATCGCCAATTCCTAATGCTCACACACCATTATGAATAAGTACATTTCGTGTTCTTGATTTTTTCTCTACCCACAGAAAATAAGTTTTTCAAAACAGTATATGGGCCTTCAAATTTACCCAAATCACCATAGGTTAGTGCTATCTTTAATTGTTAAGGTATGAAAAATCCATTATTTCTAATTTAGACTAAACAACTTGACCAAAACAATTCCTCCATTTGTGGATAAGTAACAATCCAATTTCTTCAAATAACCTATCAGATTAACAGATCTTTTGAAAGTTTATATCGTTCTTCATCGCTTTCAAATGCAAAACTAAAATTAAAATCTAACCAACTATTTATAAAGATAAACCAGCCACGGAAGCAACTATAATTAGAAATGATATCATATGCGAAGCCTTCTTCCACATAATATGGACCGAACACGCAATTCAAGAAAAAAGGGCCTTATCCAACTCTATTAGGAGGGGTAAAGCTCAGTAATATCACTCATATATCAGGGGTATATCAGTCAATTACTCAGACGTCCAATACACAATTCAACAGACGTCAGTCAAATCGAGGGCATATCAGTCAATTGCTTGATTTCCTCCTAAACTGAACGAACATCTGAAACGAAAATAAGGTGAAAGAAAAAAGGAAAATATCTCAAGTCCTTCGGGGATGAAGAAGAAGCTCCACCTACAGACGCCATTAACAATAGTCTCTTAAGCTTCTGTGATTCTCTCCGTTGATCAGAAGTAGTTGCGACGATTTTAATTTTTGTCCTGTATTTGAAGAACCTGAGGTAATCTTAATCTTATAAGCCATTTTGATTATTTTTGTGGTTGTTTTGCTCACAATTTCTGTATTGAAAGACTGGAATCATGTCGGACGCTCTGATCAATGGATTGGCTGGAGCTGGTGGAGGGATCATTGCTCAGCTTCTCACTTATCCTCTCCAGACTGTACGATTCTTTTGCCAGATATTTTCGTTTTTATGCTTTTGGATAATCTTCGTCTTGGTTTGAAGCGATTGCGTTTGGTTTGAATTAGGTGAATACGCGCCAACAGACGGAGCGGGATCTGAAGAGGGAGAAGAAGAAACTTGGAACTATTGAACACATGTGCCAGGTTTTTCGTTTCTCTATTTCTCAATCTCATGATCAAATAAAAATTGATTTAGTTGTTTTGAGATAGTTTTATGAGTCTTAGATTTTTCTGAACTAGTGGACTCTTTGTTCTTACTCTTTTGTATGACATGTTACTGAATTGCTTTAATTTGTATGTGAAGGTTGTCAAACAAGAGGGATGGGAGCGATTATATGGGGGATTAACACCGTCTCTCGTAGGAACGGCCGCATCACAGGTATATCCTCTCTATATATTCTTACACTTGTGTATAATTTCAACTTTAAGATCTGTATTTGTTCGCCATTTGTGTTTTGAAGTTTAGAATATGTGATTGGAAGTGATAAGCCTGTTGATTTCTTTACTCTCGCCTTCTGGATAAGACAGGGTGTGTACTACTACTTCTACCAAGTGTTTCGGAATCA
Source organism: Lepidium africanum (assembly GCA_900406405.1). Lineage (NCBI taxonomy): Eukaryota > Viridiplantae > Streptophyta > Magnoliopsida > Brassicales > Brassicaceae > Lepidium > Lepidium africanum. The sequence goes on from OVAX01000620.1 coordinate 49,918, forward strand.
AGCTGAAGCTACAGCTCTTGCACGAAAGAAGAAAGGGTTGGGTGACGGATCAGTTGGGATGCTTTCTTCACTTTTAGTGGCTGCCTTTGCTGGGTAAAACAATAATTCTTTATATGTGCTTTCTGTATGCTAGATTTTGGCCTTTTACAATGCGGATTACCATTAGGTAACAATGCAGTACGGAATTGAGTGTATTAGTTTCGATTCAACATTAGCTTTTAGGTGCTTCACTTGTTTCTCAAATCTTCACATTGGCTCCCTGGACTGTAGGCTGTGAGTGAAGGCACGGCCCGGTCACATTGCTAATTGCTTTCATCTTGTGCTCTTATAGTGTTACTTGTTTAATGGAGTTTCTAGGTGGATGGTCTAACTTTGTTTCTATTGCTTCTGCCATCTCATTTAAAGCTTGACAGCTCACTCTCTGCGCAGATCGGTTAATGTTCTTATGACGAATCCAATTTGGGTGATTGTTACTCGCATGCAGGTATAAATGGCTTCATATACACCATCGTTAAGTGCTGTCTTAGGCTGTCCAGTCATTTTCTGTGTATTTTAAATTCAGTTTTCTTTTGTCCTTGGTAGTGTTAGTTTTGCATTTAGTATTGAATGTATAAGTTTTCTTATCTTCATTCATATTACTTATCTTGATTTTTCTTGAATACTTGTATACAATGCAGACCCACAGAAAAATGAGAAAAGATCAAACTTCTGCCTCCGGGTCACCTTCTTCTGATGCCGAAGCTGTGGTTGCAGTTGAGCCTCGTCCATATGGTACTTTCAACACGGTATAAGACTGATTCCCGTATTTACAAACTAGAAAAAGTTGGCTGGGATTTAATCTTGATGACAAACTATGGCTTTCATACTTATTCAAGCTAGAATTTTGAAGACAGCATTAGGACATTTTTTTGGTGATATTTGTTAAACAATGTCTCAGATTCGAGAGGTCTACGATGAAGCTGGAGTGACTGGGTTCTGGAAAGGTGTTATTCCAACATTGATCATGGTACGTGAGCTTATCATTTTAAAGCGTCTCTTATATAGGTACATTTGATACTTAATATGTTTTTATTTAATTGGACAGGTAAGTAATCCATCGATGCAATTTATGTTGTACGAGACAATGTTAACAAAGCTGAAGAAAAAGCGTGCTTTGAAGGGTAGCAACAGCATAACTGCATTGGAGGTTCGCACTCTAGCGATTAGCATCTATTTTGTGTGAGTAAGATGTTTCTTTGCTCTCCAATTGTTCTTTCTATTTTCTCCATAGACATTTCTTCTTGGAGCTGTGGCTAAACTCGGAGCTACAGTCACAACTTATCCTCTCTTGGTTGTAAAGTCCCGTCTACAAGCCAAACAGGTCACTACAATGGACAAAAGACAACAATACAAAGGTTTTCCCTCTTGTGATAATAAGACCCCCAAAAAACTAATTTCTCAATTCACAAACTGGTGTTGATTTTGAGTTACAGGAACACTGGATGCGATTCTGAAAATGATTCGATATGAAGGGCTTTACGGGTTTTACAAAGGGATGAGCACAAAGATTGTGCAGAGCGTTTTGGCTGCTGCGGTTCTGTTCATGATCAAGGAAGAGCTTGTGAAGGGAGCTAAGTTGTTACTCTCAAGCGCGACCTCTAGCAAAGTCAAGTCTGCTTGAACGCTATAAAACTAGCATTTAGAAACAAGATTGAAAAAAAAAAAAAAAAAGATTAAAGTTGCCAATAATTTCGTGATTAGTTATTAGATTATTGGGACTGTTGTGCATTTCTTATGATTGCAATTGATTATTTGTATTTTCTGCAAGATTCCTGGATTCTTATAAGTATGAAGTCTCAATTGAATTTGGCAAAGTGGTATTGAGAATAACATTCTGTGATTCTTTTCATTCAAACAACAAATATTTCTACTGCAAAAATTTATCTCTATAGGAAATGATATAATTAACCTTAACTGTCAAATAAAGTGGTCTAATTGAAAGAAATCTTGAGCAATTAATTAGTTAGCAGATTAATTGGTTGACAAAAAAGTATAAATGTTATAGTTAGACTATAAAAAGAAGAAATAAATTAACTATGCAAGATTTAGTGCCATCCTTCTGAAGCCCAGTAAGGCCCATTAAATCTCATCTACCAAACGGTGTCGTTTCGGAGTCATTTGACTGAAACGTTTTCTAGCTCCATCCAATATATCGTCTTCCTCCTCCTCGAACCAAAAACATCAGTCCTTCTAGTCTCTGCGCTCGTGAAATTCCCACACTCTGCCTTCGAATTTTCGTAGAACCTTTGAGATCTGGTGTTTTTGAGATCCGATCTGTTCGCCATGGAAGAGAAGAAGACAGAATCGACGAACAAGAATGTTAAGAAGGCCAATCTGTTGGACCATAACTCTATCAAGCACGTCCTCGACGAGTCCGTCTCCGAAGTGAGAATTCTAGAAGATTTTCATTATGATTTATCCATTTTTCTTTGATTTGTGAATTTTTATGATTTATCTTTTGTACTTTCTTGATGCGTAGATCGTTACGAGCCGCGGCTACAAGGAGGATGTAAGGCTGAGCAACCTTAAACTGATTTTAGGAACGATTATCATCGTCGTTGCTCTTGTGGCTCAGTTCTACAACAAGAAATTCCCTGAGAACAGGGACTTTTTGATTGGATGCATCGCATTATATCCTTTTGTCGAATTCGATGAATGCTTTCTGCTTGATTCCCATTTGATTTACCTGACGTAGTAGTTACGGTTTATAGGGCTAAGATGAAATTTAATTCAAATAACAATTTGAATCTTAGAAGATGTTTATAGCTTTTAAATAGCTGTAATGTGGCTCAACTTCTTTGAAACCTTATTGTCTCTAAAGTATTGACCATATAAGCTGCTTGTCACATGTTCTGTATTAGGATAATTATGAATACGATGTTTGGTCCTTGACTATCGCACGTATGTAGTGCTGAATGGGGTGCTGCAGCTGATTCTGTACACTAAGGAGAAGAATGCAATTTTGTTCACTTATCCTCCTGAGGTTTGTTATTCTCTTTTCTGACTGTTGAGAAACAACATTTTATTTATTAGTGATATCGAATAAGTTTTGTGGATTGGGGCACATTTTTGTTTTGCCAATGATGCAACTATTGTAGTTCTGTTACATTGGTGCATAATGTGCATACTTACTACTCAATTATGTTATCTGGAACTATATTATGAATTCCAGTGTCAGACTTTTGCATCCCTTCTGTTTGTGATAGACTGATATGTTAAACAGAGGTTGCATATCTTAAGGCATCTTGGTTTTTTTGCATTTGAGCTTTAGGAAGAGCTACATGTCACTTGCAACCTATTGTTCGTTTAGCTAACGTCTACACAATTCCACTTTGGCAATTCTTGCATCTTTTAGTGTTTGCTATCTTGTTTCGAGAAACGTAATTGCTCAAATAAGTGAATGGTTCAAACGTAATTGCTCATTTTTAGCTTAGACAAAATGAGCAATTAATCTATCAGTCTGTACTCATTTGGTTAAGTTTTAGAATATGCTACAAGAAAATGCTCCGAAATTTTGTCTTACTGAAACCATGTTGAGGTTGCGTCAGTTTGTTATGCATACTTTGATAAATTTTGCTACGGTTAAGAGAGGTTTTCTTTTAGCTCATCATCTGTTCATAATTTGGTTAATACACACAGGGATCATTCACCAGCACTGGCTTGGTTGTCTCTTCAAAGTTGCCCAGATTCTCTGATCAGTACACTCTCACCATCGACAGTGCTGATCCAAAATCAATCTCAGCTGGGAAGTCAGTCCAGTTTACCAAAAGTGTCACCCAATGGTCTCTCTCTCTCACTCAGCTCTCTCTATGCGTTTATCTTATCCTCGTGCTATATCTACACAATATAAGCTCGTTCCTTGGATCATAAATTCGTTCTTTGTCTTCATTGTTTTTGTGTAATTTCAGGTTCACCAAAGATGGAGTTCTTGTTGAAGGTTTATTCTGGAAAGACGTGGAAGAACTAATTAAGAATTATGCTGAAGAAGAACCAAAGAAGAAGAAATAAGTTACCTAATGTTCTGAAAAATTAAAACTCCAAATGTTGCGTTTTAGAAAGCTAAATTCGATATAATGACTTTGCTTAGAGATGACAGACAGTTATATTCCTCATGAGAATATTCAGGTCTTTACTATAGCCAAATTTTCGAATGAATTTGAGATTTAAGCTTAATCTCCATATAAGTAATCCAATGGTTCACACCAAATGCATACTTTTGTCTTTTAATTTATTGTCCATACAACTCAAATGCTACACGAATTGTGTAATTTTTTATTTGAGATTTCTTATGATTGATGATAAATCACACAAAATTGAGTGGCTTGGATGACTCTAGGTTTTTTTTAGGCAGCCTTTTCTTTCTCGAATCGAATGGCTTGAGAAAGCTCACTTGTTGATTTTATCTAGCCTAGATTCACCTTAAAATTTTTTTTTCTAAGTGTTCCAAATTTCCAATTAATTTATATTCATTATTTAGATATCATACGTCTTTGGTTCTTTATTTTTTGTATTTCCAATTTTTTAATAGTTTTTAAATAGTTTATGATGTGGACACAGAATAGATAAAAAGCCATACAATAATAAACACAGCCAGATTTAGATGTTGACAACCCAATTTGGACATAGAATTTTATAACACCCAAGACTTAAATACTTTTAACTAAATATCGTAAGAGTATATTGAAAATATCAAGTCCATTTTTTTGTTGGGGCCCATATAAAGCTGACGTGGCACCAGGTCTCAGTCGGTTACTGTAGAGGGACCCAGTCTAATATTGTAGGACCCATTGGGCTTGTTGTGTACGTGCCCAATCAAAAGAGTCCGGATCTCAAATGCAATCGAATAAATTATATTTAATAAAAAAGTTCGGATCCGCCACAACATTACATAATAGACGCTGTTTTGAGTTTTCTTATCTTTTTCCATCTTCAGCTACTACTTCGTGAAGGAATCATAAAAAGGGCATTTGTTTTCAATTTGTTTCTTCTTTTCGCTCATAAACATTATTGGGTCTCTATCTCTATCTTTCTCAACAATTTTTAACGAAACCCTACCTCTCAATTGCATCGATACCTTTGGATTTGGATTTGGATTTGAATCTTTGAAACAATCTACGAATTTCCTGTTTGTGATTTCTGGATCGAGTTTTGGTTCTTCGTTTGATTTTGTTTCTCTCTGGTATTACGAACTAGATTATTTACCGATCCGATATTTGATATGGCCGATTCTAGGAAGCGAGATGCTGGAGACGATTTTCAGCACCATGATCAACCAAATGGCGGAGCGGATTTGTCGGATTCGTCGTCGACCTTTAATTCTCGATCTAATGAATCCGAAGGAGATAATGAATCAACGAGGATTGAGAGTAGTGTTTCAGATCCGTTGACTGTCAACGAAAGCGGCCAAGACTTTTTGGTTGGAGAGGATAGGGTTTTGCGGTGGTTACAGGCTTTGGATATGCAAGTTATGGGAGCTTGTCGTGGTGACGAGAGATTAAAGCCGTTGTTGAAGCTTAATGTATCTAACGGTATGGCTGAAGATCGATTGCTTGCGCATCTTAGCCAGGTTTGGTTGATTTAAATCATCTTCAAGTTTCTTAATACGATGATACTTGGTTTCATTTATCTGATTTATTTCTTGTTTTCTTTTCAAATAGCACTTCGAGCCTGCCGAAATTGGTATGTTGGCTAGATGCTTTTGCATACCTCTGGTTTCAGCTCGCGTCGGGAAAATTAAGAAGGAAGGGACTCTAATGCGACCAACTACCATAAGGTAATCAGCGAGAGACCGATTTTCCATGAGTCCTGTCTTTGTTAATATCATGTTAATTGATATAGATGCTCTGTTGATTCTAGCTCTCTAGTTAGGTTTTGTTGGCTCTAGATATGGTAGACTTGTACAATAACATAACGGAAAAGGTTTAAGGAACGGTTTGTGAGCACAATCTGTCGTTGATTACCCTATATTATAGAAAAGTGCTCACGTTCAAGTTGATAATCCAAATCAGTCTTGATTTTGAAATCATCTGATGATTCAAAGTAACTTTTTGTATGCACATGGACAATGCATGCTTTAGTATTATTGATACTTTCTCGCATAATCACTCCATGTCTCATGTTTTAAACACGTTTATCAAATACCATGCCTGTTTTCAGATAAAAAAATTGCATCTCTGTTTTGCTGACCCTTTGTAGTTATAATTGTGCTAACACTTCGGATATTAGTGTTTTTAGCAGTGTATATCTAACTCTCAGTAATCAGGTCTCTAATATATTAATTAATTGTATTTTAAAGCCTTCAGAATCATAGGGAACTCAAAATAAGTCGTATGTTGGTCCTGTTCATACTTCAAAATAAAATGTATCTTTTATTGTAGGTAATGTGGGCGTTATCTGTTATGATCTCTGGTAGATGATGAAGTAAAGGTAGTTTCATCTCTAATGTTGTGTAGTCTGCTCTTGATTTTTTAGTCACAGAGGGCTTAGATGTCTCTGCTGTTTGTCATAACATTGCTGACTATATATCTTTCTTAACTACAATCATCTCGCTGTGCATTCATTTGACTTTTTTTCTGTTCTCTGTTTTATTTTATTTCTACTAATATGATATTATATATGTTTTTCTGCTGGAGCCATTCAGTTCAAAACATATCATAATGGTATGAAAGATCATATTGGAACCTTCGTGTTTTTTGGTTCAAGTTCTAAGTTACACACTGGAGGAGAATTTTTTGGTGATTGATTTCCTGATATTGATTGATCAATATATAGTTTCATTAGGCTATAAACTACTGTCGTAATAAGTGACCAACAATCATTGACATAGCTGTTCATTAAAAAAGACCTCGAGGGGATATACATTTGTTCAAAATTTATGTTGTGTGAATAGTTAATAGTAGCATAGCTGTTCTGAAAATAGTTTTGCATGCTTATGTAGTAGACCCTTTTCTTGTAATTCGAATTAGGGACAACTGCAAATATTGCGAGAGCATTTAAATGTTCTGGACGTGATCCAACTTCCTTGTTTGTTTCTCAGCATCTAGTGTTTATTTATTAGTAGGTCTCCTTTTGATATCACAGATCTTTTGATATCAGAGATTTGCTTACTAACTTTTTGTAACATTTTGTTTCTCATTGGTCAGGGGTAACTTGAGCCTAATGGTCCTACCAACATCTGACTTGCGACTCTCATTTATTGGAGACAATGGTCATTCTGAACAACTCTTTACATATAGTAGCAAATCTCAGTGCTCGGCGATCTCAGTTGAGGAGATAACTGCTGACAGCTCTGGTAGATCCTTTGTTATAAGGATCGCAGATGGAAGTGCTTTTTACTATTGGTGCTCTGAGAAATCAAAACTTCTCGGAACTGAATTGCGTAGGAAGGTTTGTGAGATACAGATGATGATCTTGTTATTGCGAATACTCCTTTTTCATAATTAGATCTTCTCAGTATTATATTTCGTGATTCTTATGTGCAGATGAAAGACTTAATCAAGAAGAAGCCATCAATCTCGGAACTAACTGGAATTGAAGAATCACGGCTTGGTTCTGTTGCTTCTCATCTTCGTTTGTATCTTATGGGTTCAGTTGTACCTAACATCAAAGGATGTCCGGCCTCAACTCCTAAGTCATTATCGTCTTCTGGGTCATCTGAAACAGTTGATTCCTCCCACTCTATTGCATCATCAAAAGCTCTTAGAGCACGACACAGTGGAACTCAGCTGACAAAGGGCCAAGGTAGCCTCAGCCCTAGATCAAGCTCCTTTAAAGAAAACACACTGAGAAACTCTTCTCTACGTATTTCCTCTAGAGATAAATCAAAGCGACGCAGTGAAGGCCATTTCTCAATCTTTGATAGTTTACCGATCAGCTCTACATCCACCAATGTAGAGGGTTTTATCCAGTCAAAAGGAGAAGGTGAAGAAACCGCTGAGGATAACAATGGATGCAGTCAAATTATAACTTTCGAAGCAGCAGATTTAACACTAAGTACAATGACTGGAACACCCCAATTTCCATCGAAGATGGGTCCACCGGTTTTTTCTCCTTATTACTGCTGGTGTCCGCCAAGCACCTCATCGCTTCACGCACCATCTGCATCTTACCAGTTCCCTCCATTATCCATCGAACTACCTTCACTTCCGCCTCTTTCCTCCTTATTACCAGCCTCAGGATCAGATGGGTTCTTGATCCCTTCATCACCGCTCGATCTCTCTGACATCCCTCCATTACCATTAGTCCACCATATACCCATCGCGGGACCATCGTCATCATCTCAGCAGATGATGATTCCTATGATGTGCGACCCTATTGTTCATATTCCGGTAATCGATATCTGCTCCTCAGGTCAAGGCTATTTGGTAAGCGCAGGACCCACCGGGATGATACCGACAGGCATCCCTCCACTCCCGGTGGAGAATGATTCGTTGGTCGAGAAAGGTGCAAGAGAAACACTACGATTGCTCATAAGCGGAGCCAATGCAACAACATCTACTCCTTTGCACCATCATGGAAGCAGAGGTCTATACAGTGGTAGTCGAGACGTGAGTGGTGTAAGCTTGTTTGGACCTATTGGGCTGCAACAACCGAGTCAAGGTGATGGTGGAGATGTGGGTGGTGAGAGTGTAAGCTCAAGCGAAGCAGTGCCTCTACCTCCCAGAGAGACTTCTGGTTAGTGTTTTCGCTCCTTTGTAAGAGTGTTTCCGAAATGAAAAAAAAAAAGTGTATAGAAAGAGAGAGGTTGTGAAACTCATCTCTCGCTTTGTTCATGGTTTTGTTCTTTTGTTGTTTCAGCTGTAATTAGTTGGGTTTTTTTGGTAGCTTTGCTTTTTACCTTTGTTATTCTCAGATTTCAAAGGAAGAGCTGAGAGATACGATATTAATAAATATGTTATTTTCCATATTTAACTGCGTTATATATTAATAAAATTTAATACCCTTAAAAATAGGTTTTGTTATAGATTTTAATACAAAAATTTAAAATTAATATAAATTTAATGGAAAAAACTTTAAGAAGTTAAAATTTAATAAAACTATATCGGTTATTGATTCGGTTTTGGTACGGGTTGGATTAAATGTTTCATATACATATATTTAGGAAATATTTTGGTATTTTGTCGGATTCGGTTCATCTAATTTAGTTAATTATAAACTGATCTCTAGATTAGATATTTTATATAAAATTTCAAAATAAAAAAAAGTTTTAAAGGTTAAAATTTAATAAAAAAGTATATCGGTTATTGATTCGGTTTCGGTACAGGTTGGATTCAATGTTTCAGATACATATATTTAGGAAATATTTTGATATTTTGTCGGATTCGGTTCATCTAATTTAATTCGGTATAAACCGAGTTCTGGATCAGATATTTTATATAAAATTTTAAAATTAAAAAAATAATAGAAAAACTCTAAAAAACAAAAAAATTGATTCTTGATTTGATTTCAGTTCTGTTTCGGATTTGATTTTTCGGATACATAGATATAAGACTCATTTGGGTATAGTCGGTTCGGTTTCTCTTATTTAGATCGATTTCGGTTCGAAAAAAACAACAATTCGAAAACAATATTTTAAAATATTAACATGTATTTTAAAATATCAACACAGGTTTAACAAACTAAATAAATACGATTTAGAAAACTACTCAAAACAATCAAATCCCGCGTTATAACGCACATATAATCCTAGTTTAATTTTAAAATGCAGACATAAAGAATATTATCGTGTCGAATTTTTTGTACAATAAGATTCTCGGTTGTTACATTTAGATATTATTCTTCTTTCATTTTCCTACTATCAGCGATACTTAAATAAAAATGATATCATATATTAATATTTGTGAACTTATAATATAATTTTTTTTAATTCATAGTCTTTGTATTTCTCTTTTATGCTTTACATGAGGTTTTTTTTCTATTAAAACTTTTGATAGCCAACAAAAATTCATTCTTATTGATTTTGTTTACATTATTGTAATCGAAATCGTTTTCGTAACTATAGTAATCACTAAATATTGATGAGTTATTGTTAACTGTTTGAGATTATTTATGTAAAAAAACGTGACAAAAAAACCTATGTATTTTTCCTGTTCCAGAAGTATGCTTTTGAATGTTTTCAACATTTGATCTCAAATTTTAACTATATCAACGTTTAATTTAGAGAAATATTAACAAATGACTACATATAGTTTTAAAATTAGTGAAATGACTATAACAAAAATAGTAGGTTGCTGACAATTGCCATTTTGTCATTATATCTCAGTGTTAACTATATTGTTAGTACGTTATTGTTTATGCTATATGTTTATCTTAATATTATTGTTGTAAATAATGAGAATCTCATTTTATCTATTTTCATTTTCCCAATTCTTTATATATATTGAACTTGTTATACGTATAAACAAAATATTAGATTGTTAGTTTAGAAGGATAAAATGAGAAATGAAAGTCAGATTACACATTATCCATTTGCTATTGTCACTTTCTTAATTACCAAAATATCTATGTATAGTCAGCAAATTTATCCTTTAATTTATGTAATCAATATTTTTTTTTTTTGTTAATTGAGACATTTTTTTAGTTTCTCACCTTTGTTAAATCTTGTATGTGTGTTTATATTTCATTGAAAGATTATTTTTTTTAACAAAAAAAAGCATAAATTATGTCAAATATGATAGAAAAACTTGTTCTAGAAACAAGAGAGAAATCATAAATATTATATTGTATAATTGAAGTATTTATTCTATTAGAATAATGAAATAGGTTTAATTGAATAGAAAAAGAAGACATCTGATTGGTTAATAGTCTACGAATATGAACGAGATCGGACCACTAATAAAATATAAAAACATATAGGATCGCATCTTCACCGTCACCTTTTAATATATATAAAAAAAAGACAATAAATATTCTTTAAAACCCACTTGATCCAAAATTATTATAAACCATAATTTTGATTCCTTGTTCCACTTTCTTCCTCCTCCCAATCCGCCTCTTCTTCATACGCGTGTCTTCTTCTCCCTCAGTCTCATCCATCTCTCTTTCTCTTTCTCGCTTCCTTTTGCTTCTCCGATTTCAGTACCATCATCTCTTCCAAGATCTCTCCAGCTTCTATCTTCACTTTCACTCTGAGATCTGTTTCGAGATTTGTTCCTTCTTCTTCGATTTTCAATTCGGAATCCGAGTTTCTTAGCTCCACTAAGCTGAATAATACGAATCGTGTAGGATCTTTGTTATATCGAATCGATGGAGGAACCAGATATTAAGAGATGTAGATTAAACAACGTTACGGTTGATGACGTCATCGATCAAGTTATGCCGTACATAACGGATCCGAAAGATCGCGATTCAGCTTCTTCTGTGTGTAGAAGATGGTTTAAGATTGATTCTGAGACGAGAGAGCATGTGACGATGGCTCTTTGTTACACAGCGACTCCCGATCGTTTGAGTCGTCGATTTCCAAACCTTAGGTCACTCAAACTTAAAGGAAAACCTCGAGCTGCTATGTTTAATCTGATCCCTGAGAACTGGGGAGGTTATGTTACTCCTTGGGTTAACGAGATTTCTTCTTCACTTCGTCAGCTCAAATCAGTGCACTTCCGACGAATGATTGTTAGCGATTTGGATCTGGACCTTCTTGCTAGAGCTAGAGTAGATGACCTTGAGTCGTTAAAGCTTGATAAGTGTTCAGGATTCTCTACTGATGGAATTTTGAGCATCGTTAAAAATTGCAGGTACACTTCTGAGTATTATCTACTTCACTCTTTTCTTTGTTTTTTCGAATTTTGAAGTTTGTTTGTTTGAAGATCTGATATTCGTTAGCTGAATTGAGTAAGTATTAAATTTGGTTGGTACGTTTCTTCTTTGGTTATATACTTTATATGGATACTTACAATACTTTACACTTGTGATTATATGCATAAATAGCAGAAATATTCATTTCTGACATTTTTTACTTTCTAGGAGTTTTATGTTTATCATGTCGTTGTTACGTCTTTAATTGCTGTTATCTCTACTATTAAGCAGAAAGACCTATGGTCTTCTGTTATTTCTTAATTGGGAAATTTCTTAATTAGGGAAGTATATAAATTGATTGATTACTGATATCTTCAGGCTTTGGTAGAAAGTTGTTCTTGCATCTTTGATTCAGCTGTGGTTGTTACGCAAATATATAATATATGCTGAAATTCAATACGATTTAGCTCTTTCTTACTTTATTCATGCTTCTATGTGCTAATTTCTTCAGGAGATTAAAAACGTTATTAATGGAAGAGAGTTCTTTTGTGGAGAAGGATGGTGATTGGCTTCATGAGCTTGCTGAGAACAACACATCTCTTGAGGTATTAAACTTCTACATGACGGAGTTTAACAAAATCAGCCCTCTAGACTTGGAAACCATAGCTAGAAATTGCCGCTCTCTCGTATCTGTGAAGGTCGGTGATTTTGAGATTTTGGAATTAGTTGGGTTCTTTAGGGCTGCAACCAATCTTGAAGAATTTTGTGGTGGCTCTTTGAATGAGGAAACTGAAAAGCCTGACAAGTACAGGAATCTGGTTTTTCCCCGAAAACTATGCCGATTGGGCCTCTCTTACATGGGACCTAATGAAATGCCGATGCTATTTCCTTTTGCTGCTCAAATTCGAAAGCTGGATTTGCTTTATGCATTGCTCGAAACTGAGGATCATTGTACGCTAATCCAAAGGTGTCCTAATCTGGAAGTTCTAGAGGTAAATTCTTTAACTTGCTTATTGTTAAATACTGGCTGCGTAGGTAGTGGTAAATGCTGCTTCTTTTGTTCATAATATATCTGAATGAGTGATTCACTTCTTAATCTTACCAATTCCTTACTATTGAACTATCATAAATCTAGCATTGGATTGATCTATGATAAAAATGTTGTAGAATATGAATGGATGTTTGGTTCTCTTTGCATATATATATGACTGACAATTCCTGCTGTATTTATTCAGACAAGGAATGTCATTGGAGATAGGGGACTAGAGGTTCTTGCACAGCACTGTAAGCAGTTGAAGCGGTTGAGGATTGAACGGGGTGCAGATGAACATGGAATGGAGGATGAAGAAGGCTTAGTCACACAAAGAGGATTAATCGCTTTAGCTCAGGGCTGCCAGGAGCTAGAATACATGGCGGTGTATGTCTCCGACATAACTAACGCATCTCTTGAAAGCATAGGCACAAATCTGAAAAAGCTCTGTGACTTCCGCCTTGTCTTACTAGACCAGGAAGAGAGAATTACAGATTTGCCACTGGACAACGGAGTTCGAGCCCTCTTGATGGGATGCCACAAACTCAGACGGTTTGCGTTCTATCTGAGACAAGGGGGCTTAACTGACCTGGGTTTAAACTACATCGGACGATACAGTCAAAACGTAAGATGGATGCTGCTTGGTTACGTAGGTGAATCAGATGAAGGTTTAATGGAATTCTCAAGAGGTTGTCCAAAACTACAGAAGCTAGAGATGAGAGGTTGTTGCTTCAGTGAACGAGCAATTGCAGATGCTGTTACGAAGTTGCCTTCACTGAGATACCTTTGGGTACAAGGTTACAGAGCATCAGCAACGGGACAAGACTTGAGAAGGATGTCTCGACCGTACTGGAACATCGAGCTAATACCGTCGAGAAAAATCCCGGAAGTGAACGAGCTAGGAGAGGTAAGAGAGATGGAACATCCAGCTCATATATTGGCATATTACTCTCTTGCTGGTCAGAGAACTGATTGTCCACCAACTGTTAGAGTCCTCAGAGATTCGCCAAGAGGCTCAAGATGATGATGATGATATGACCAAAATTGGTTTGTACATAGAAGATTTGGTTTTGTCCTTTTTTAGCCTCCTTGGATTTTTGGGTTTCCACGAACTCTCTACTTGTTTTGTTCTTTTTTCCTGTTGTATCGCGTCAAATGGTTTTGGGAGATTACATAGAGTCTTATTGTCTACTTTCTTTCAATTTTTTTCTTAAAAAATAATAAAGACCCGAAGATTTTGAGACATTTTTGTTTTATCTTCGATTGATTTAAATGACAATTGAAACTCATAAGACCCAAGTAATTCTATTGGTTGTAGTAAAAATGCGAAAAACGAACACATACACTGGTGACTTAAAAATTTGATTTGTCGTTCTTACACGAACTCCGATAAGTATGTAATAAATGTATTTATTACACCAGACAAAAAAAAATGTATTTATTACACCGACAATAACGGAATCTATTTATATAAACATTGAGTGGGAATATATCTGGTGGTTGACAGAGAGGAACCTTTTTACAATAATATTAAATAACACATCACATAACGAGATTAGATACCGAAATAATTTGTCGTATATGCATCTTATTCACAAGGCTTTTGATTGGTGAATCATGCAAACTCAAAGCTCAGCTGTCGTCAATTGGTGAAAGAAGGAGAATGATTGAAGAGTAACTGAGCATTGGGTACAAATTTGCATCTAAGAAGTGTCCATATTGCTTAATTGCGGTTTGTCTCTCTGGTAGACCCGGCGTTATGCAGTCAAAAGGGCTTTCTTTGCTTGTGTCTACAAATGGCTCCCATCTGTATCCAGGCCTGTCAGGCAGTGAAACAAGTGTGGCTAAATGACTCGTGTTGAAGGCTACATAGATTTCTCTCTTCACAGAATCGACCTGCAGTTAAAAAACAAAAAGAGGTTAGATATCAAACACAAAAGAAGCTGTCCATGTAAGAGCTGAGGTTCCTAGAGCAAGCAAAAGAGATATTAGACCATTCTGGCACGAAAATATGGTACCAGTGAAAATGCAACAAAACGACTTGTTTCAGACCAATCTGGCATTCCAGGAGTAAGACCATGCCATTGTAGTCGTTCTGCTGTTGGGAAATCGTTCAGGCCAAGTGATTCACATTCACTGCAAGACAATCACAATATCCATAAACAAAAAAAAACAATTAAATGGAGGCAGAAACAAAGAATCGCAAATGCAATATCAGTAGGTGGAAAAGAAAGAAAGCATGTCAATTATCGGATATTTGAAACTATGTGAAACAATCAACTAAGTAATTAATAGTGAAAGAAGATTTACATACTCACGAAATTTGATAAGGAGACGGCAGAATCTGAAGAAGTCAGACTGTTCTTCTTCCTTTTTATCCCACCGAAAGTAGTTCATCTGCGTCAAAATTGTGTTAACATTATTCGAAAGCTACGACTAAGAACAACAATTTTAAAATCATCCCAGAAACTAAGCATTATGCGTTTACATAGTTATCATGGCAATAAGTGTTGTTGTTTCCCCCTTTGGTATGGCCATATTCATCTCCCATGTAGATCATTGGGACACCCTGGTGATAGTTAGATCAAAATAGATGTTATAGAAGCCGAGAGATCACCATTTGACAAAGCATTACCACAGATACAAATGAAACAGATCACAACATTCACAATTAAGCAGGAATAAAAGTAAAAGAAGTGAAAGTTGGTTAACTTTACTTGGGAAACCATGAGGGAAACAAAGAAATTTTGCATCTGTCGTTTCCTTAGTCTCTTCACTGAGATACTCACAAAATCTCCCTCCTGTAGCACAATACCAATTCAATGAGTACTATTCATTTCAACATTGTACAAAAGGTCTTATGATATAATAGAGACTAATTAGGTCTTATGACATAATGCTTAGCGCTCATTTTATGAACGATGAGAATTTATCAATGAAAAACCAACTAAGTAGCTGTTTTTACGTAGTACAATCTTGCACTTCTTCAAAATGAGTCTTAGTATTCTTCATTTCTCGTTTTAATTAAAAGCTATTGCACCAAAACTACTAAGGTTGATCTACTTTTTAAAGAAGCTGAAAGCTATTTTAAGAGGAATTATTTCTTGTTAGAATTCTAACGAATATTTTAGCCATCATAACAAAACAAATTGTGAACAGGAGCAACAAACAAGTTCCACATAGTTGCACAAAAATATTTTCTTACCTCTCCACAGTTCCAGCTGTAATTGTGATTCTCTCCATCATTATTCTCTTCTCCATTTGCCAAGTTATTCTTACTGTTGTACGTTACTAAATCTGCCAAAGTAAAACCATCATGCGCACATACAAAATTGATGCTGTGCCAAGGTTTCCGACCTCCCTGATGCACCGAAACAATCAAATATCCATAAGATATATAATTAAAAAAACACTACAAAGGTAAGTTATCTATGCAGATACCCCAGTGTAATAGACCTTAACTTTACCTGGTACAAATTTGGGCTTCCACAGATACATTCAGCAAAAGCACCGGAAAAGCCATCGGTACCTTTTATGAATTGTCTCACAACATCCCGGAACTGATACGAAAGAGAATGTCACTGTCCCATATTAAATTTTACAAGAATCAACAGATATCATGCACATGAAATGAAAAAAAGCCACGGACCTGAACAAGTGAACATCGATTATTTTGTTCACATGTCAGAGTTGTCTATTGAGTAATGAAATAAAGACTTCCATGTTCATCACTAATAAAGCACAGGCAGATCACAGAGGTTGTTTCTTTTTCAGTTGATCAAAGCGGATTCTAAGGTTCGGAGAAAGATAAATAACCACTAATAATTACATCACATTCGGCTTGAAACCCTTATACACTGACACTTACTATTTCCATATATTTTGGTACAACTGAAGGCATAGGTGTCATGTAATGAATATCACAAAGAAAATATAATGAAAAAGAAACGCAGTTTATCCTCACAATCCAATTACAGACCTTTCCATTCCATTCAGACCATATTCCCCAGTGTGGAAACATGCCAACTTGGTATAGTCCACCGGCATCCCATGCTTCAGCTATAAGCTGTTTGCAAAGAAGAAACATAATAAATAACAAATTTTGTCCTTAAAGATTTTACATTGATGAATGTATTTACATCAACCCCCAAAAGAAACTGATTGCTTTATAACAATCACCCACAGAACTGGAGATTGTGACTCAAATTGGAAAAACACACGGGAAGCTCATTGCTAAAGCAGCACAAGGATAAAATAACTGATTAATCTGGTGCAGATCACTAACCACATTGGGAGTTCATAAATTTACATTCTCAAGCCTAACTCATTTGCATCTGTGATACAATGGAATTTCAAACATATGCATTATGGTAACCATTAATGTGAAATAGATTTACCAGTCTGAATGCAACTAATAGAGAGGAAAACCGCTCACCGTAAGCTATATATTTCCTTAACTCCTATTATGTTCTATGCCAAATATGCAATGATGCTTTTGTTAAGAATTGCACGCAAACGAAGGTGAAGCAAGATACGGTATGCTCTAAACAATGGAAATCAAAGTTATCTAAAGGGGAAATAGCAAGGAAACAAATTGATCACCTTAACACCATGGAGTATTGGATCATTACTTATCATGTCAATTACTGGAGGGCAGCTAACAGGGGTACCAGTTGTCAGCAAATCACCTTCTACATCAGCCCCATAAACATTGGCAGCATTCCAAAGGCTAACAAGAATAGAACAATAAATATTCCGGGAACAAATGGATCAGACAAGCACTCATTTGACGTACTCTATAACATTTGCACCTGCTGCTCCTTGACATGATTGAACCAAGATCAAAGCGGAAGCCATCAACATGCATTTCTGTTACCCAATATCTGTTTAAAGACAGAAATAGCCATGGGCTTAGGAAGAGCTAAATGACTAGTAAGGCATACAATAAATAAATTTTCGGAAATTAACCAAGTGTAATTTATTTAGTCATCATAAAGCAGGAAAATGTATAATAGGTAACTCAAAAATGTACACCATAACATCGATGTGATCATAAAATTGCCTATACATATGAGAGCATGAGCGTATGTATTTTAAACAATAAGTATAACAGACTTAATATGACAAACAGCCAGGCAATGCGATTTATCTTTTGAACTACCTCAGGCAATCCACAATGAATTGACGCACCACAGGATGATTGCAGTTGAATGTATTACCACAGCCTGAATAATTATAGAACTCGCCCTGTTGAAAAAAAAATGCATAAAATTTAGATTTATTTATAAAGAATCATCAGTATGAAATTACAAACTAGACTTTCAAAGCATTATGAGTGTTGACTTAGATATCATATTGAATGGAGTATACATATTCTACTTTGGTAGTCCTAGCAGAGTTATTAAAGGTCATGCAGAAAACCAAAAAGTAGGTTCCCACTTGTTTCTGATGCATAATTACTGTACCTAACAATACCAGAGATTTCCAGTTAGCAAAGTGACTTTAGATTTATTATAAAGAATCATCAGTATGAAATCACAAACTAGACCTTCAAAGCATTATGAGTGTTGACTTAGGTATCATATTGAATAGAGTATATTCTGCTATGCTAGTCCTAGCAGATTTATTAAAGGTCATGCAGAAAACCCAAAAGTAGGTACCGACTTGATGCATAATTACTGTACCTAACAATACCAGAGATGTTCAATTAGCAAACCTTTTGTTCCCTAAGCAGTGAAACTCTTAAAAAGAAACACATGACTGCTTGATGAGCATTACCTTTGGAGCAAGCATGTAATAGACACTGTTATCAACTCCTCTAAATGAGAGAATGGGTCCTTTTTCATTTCCTTCTGCTGTGTGATTCAAAACGACATCCATGATTACCTGCTTAAAATCTATCAAGAACTGCATCCATAACCTAACAACAATAATTAAACTACTTGGAAACTAGTTGTAACCTCGATTCCTCGTTTATGTGCCTCTTTAACTAGAGTTTTGAACTCATTTATGGCTCTTCCAGCAAAGTTGTGAGGGTTTTCTGAAGAGTATCTGATCATGGGCGAGAAGAACCCAATGGTAGAGTAACCCCAAAAATTTACCCTGACGATTCAAGACAACCTGATTAGACGTGCCACATGCTACCTTTAACTGAGTTCATTAGTGAAAATAACTGATGGTATGTTTCATACAAGGGAGCTTGCTCAATCTATAATATTTACAAATTTTTGACCCCTCATTTACTGGAAGTTACCTGAGGCAACAACAATCCTATTTAAAGATGTTCTTTGGATTAATTGATACATACTATACTACCACTCATTAAGAACAAGTTATTTTACTACGTAGTTTGCTCATCCCAGAAGTCACTCACTAATAACCTGACAACTATCAGCCAGAAGTATTAACATTATTACAAAGCATCTGGTCAAATAGCATACCTATGGTCTCCCAAAATCGTATTGTAGCTGTAATACTCCAGCTCATTGAACTCGTGACATGGCATTAATTCTATACAATTTATCCCAAGATCCTGTCAATATGTAAACAATTTAAAGTTGACAGAACCAATCTCTAGTTATATAAAAAATATAGATTAGGACTCCAGCTCAGTATACATTGTAAAAACGTGATAACTATGTGTTGATTTTATGTACGCCATACTAAAAAGAGTGAAAATTAATAAACTGGGTTATTATGGTCTCATAGCAATCAGAAAGAACGAATTTAGTGTAGAAACAAATGGATATTAACAACAAATCTACTAATATAGTAAGCTTGTTCAGAAATTAACAGTTACAAGTTTTCATAACATTGTTTGTCAAAGAGCCAGTACCTGCAAATGGTCAAGCTTCTCTGCAACACCCTGGTATGTGCCAGGGAATTCAATTTTACTAGATTCATGCCTAGTAAAACCTCGGACATGCATTTCATATATAACAAAATCCTTCTGTGGAAGCTTCGGATGCATATCCCCCTCCCAATCAAACTGAAGAGCGGCAAAGGTCAATGAGACCTCTTGTTTATCAATTTCTTCATATCATTCAGAAGAACCTATTAGAACAGCCTTATAAAAATCAAGGTACCTCTTCATCAAGAGTGGGAACCATACAGGCCATTTGAGGCCAACAATTTTCATCAGCTCCCAAAACTCCAAACTCATCTCTGCTTATAATTGCCTACAAAACCAAAGGAATATAGTTATAGCCAGTGAAATCAGGACAATATCAGAAGAAGAGAAAGAAAGCTTCACTTTCTCAACTCAGTTTTTAAAGTTCTATTTTTAATTACCTTTGCGTAAGGATCCAATAAAATGTTGGAGAAATCATAATAGTGACCTTCTTCAGGAGAAAACTTCCCATCAAATCTGTAACCATACACCATATCTTTGAAGTCCCCTTTTATGAACACATGCCAGACATGGCCGGTTCTATTTGTTGATGGGTCTAGCTTAATCTCCTCCGTTACTTTGTTCTACAACGTGGAATTAACCCAAATTAAAGAAAAAGATATTACTAAAAATGTTGGTCAATTCGAATTAGTCAAACGCTTGCCATGAAGACTAACCTGACGAAGATCGGAGATAGAAATCAAGCAGATGGTAGCGGAAATGGAATTTGCAGAGTAAATACAGAAATTGACGCCGTCGTCTCTGACGGTGGCACCGAATGGTGTAGGAAGTCCATCGGAGACAAGAAATCTATCTGATTTAAGAGGTTTCTCCACTACGACGACAGTTTCAGCTTCGCTGCTTCTTCTGTCCTTGGCGGAAAGCGAAAGTGGCCGGAAATGACGCCTGAGATTGGGCGTAGAGAATTTTGGAATAATGTGGTTAGAGAAGAGTGCGTTGAGCCTGATGCGATGGAGGAAACTGGAGCTGCATTTGATTGCATCCATGGATGATGATCTTCGAGCTTCTTGAGTAAAGAGACTCAGATACGACGAAGTGGTGACACTCATAGAGTGATGATCACTTCATCTCAATTTTGATTTTTGCAAGCAAATTACCAAAATTCCAAAAAATAGAACGTAAAAGCCAAAAAATAATAAAAATATATATACAAGTGGGCTACATTATGGGCTTAAGTATGGGCCTTAATGTATCAGCCCAATAACACGCTTTCTCCTACAAACAAATTCAAAATTATCAAACAAAACATTCTCGTCATATGACTGCGATTTTGGGTTCGGCAAGCGAACGGAACAGAGAAGAATACAGAAATCGTGTTACCAGTATTCGATAAAACGCGTAATTCAACTATGAGCGAGTAAGTGTGGAAAAGTTTAGAGTATTATCTGTTTTCACGAATTAAAAATAGATACATAATTCTGGGTCTACTTGGTTGAATCTTTTTCTGCTCTTTTTCCGTCTCATTTACATTGTCTTGTGATGTAGTCGTTGATACTCCATGGAAGAAGGTCTATTAAGTTGCAGAAATGGCGTTATTTGAGTATTTCAGTGAACCAAAATGTATCTTCTTTTTCCAATTCGTTGTCGTCAGCTAGTGGTGTTGATGCCAACCCTAAAGATGTACAGAAAGGGAAGAAATTTACAGTCTCTTACCTTGTTAATTCACTTGGTTTAGCTAAAAAGCTTGCTGAATCGATTTCAAAGAAAGTTAGTTTCGAGGACAAGAGCAATCCTGATTCTGTCCTGAATCTATTTAGAAGTTATGGGTTTACAGATACTCATATCTCCAGCATTATCTCGGATTATCCAATGTTGCTTATAGCAGATGCTGAGAAATCCATTGCTCCTAAGCTTCAGTTTCTGCAGTCTAGAGGAATTTCTGTTGCGGAAACAATGATGCAAATCTTAAAAGAAAAAACTAAAGCAATTAAAGAAAGA
>OVAX01000621.1:0-20678 GCA_900406405.1 Lepidium africanum
TTACAACGAATTAGCAACGAAAAAAGGCGTTGCAAATCTGTTTTTTTGTTGTAGTGTGGGTAGGGCATGTCTCACACACAAAGGGAAAAACTTTTAGTCAAATTTTATTATATTTTTTCTTTCATGTAATTTTTATCAATGTTTTAATAAAAAAAGATACACCTGGTTAAAAAATTTGTTTAGATATGCTAGTGTGTAAAACTTATAACTGATGGGTATACATTTTGTACCAATCTTTTCTACTACCAGATTACTTATGTTTAGTTCATTTTTAAGTAAATAAGTATGCATAAGGTGAAATAATAAGTTGTAATACGCAAACTACACAATTTCCTCGAAATGGAGCTACTTTGATTTCGTGGATCAAAGGGAAGCACATTCGTAGGCTCTTAGGAGAAATGTCAGAGTATTCAAGTGAAATAGGCCGGTTGATCCACTACGAGCCAAACTCTAAGGGACCACGTCATTAATTAGCATATATAGGAACTAACCAAGAGTTCATACTATATGTTAACAATAAAGAATGATGTTTTTTTTTTTTTTGGTTTTAATGTTAATATAGGAATGATGTTTCTTAACGACCAATAATATAATGCCCAGCAAGCTAACTAGTACGTACTATGGGTTAACTACTTAACTAATATATGTATTTAAAAGTTTAACGACCACATCCTACGATATAGTGTTGCTAGGAAAATACTAAAAAGTAACTAAAAATTTAATTATATAGCCTCAACTAAACAATTAAGTGTCTAAGTGGATCTTTTTGTCTTGTTTGATTAGAGTCATCAATGACTCAATTAAAGCTCCCATAAAAAGTGGAGGGGGCAATTAAAAATTCGGAAAAATAACAATATAATATAAAAATAACGGTTGATTCGATCATCCTTTTGATTATTTAGTTATATGTATAATTTTCAATCATGCTTGTGATCTTAACCATCTTTTCTTTTTAGTTTTATAAAGATACAAAAAACATATATCACAAGTTATCGCCACGTCAGTTTTATCGACACGTCATTTATAATTTGAGTGTATATATTACTTAAAATATTTATGTAGTGTGCACACACGATGCGTATACCGACATCTTATGTATACGTATGTTTGTATGTATACATAAAATAGTGATCATCTTATAAATTAGACAGAATCAGAGTGTTTATTTATTGATCCTTTTTTTAAGAATTCAATCTTAATAATATTTTACGTAAAATAGGGCTGAAACACTAAGTATAGTCATATTTTGTTTTGGCAACAATTAGATTTACAATTTATAGCCTAAAACTCACTTTTAATTTTTTTTTAATTTATTAAAATAGAATGGAGAATAATCAAATTTCAATACCAAGTCATTAGTTAGATTATTATAACCACCATACTGAGAAATCGGCTTATAATAATACTAAATATGGACCCGTATGATGCATAAGTTATTTAATGAAAACTTAATATATATGATATTTAAAATCATATTTCAGGAAATTATATGTTTTTCGAAAAATATTTTTAGAAAATAAATAAATGAACTATAAGTTAAACTAATATTTACATATATTAGTTTAGACCAATAAATAAATGTTATTTTCTAAATTTAAAAATTATTCTAAATTATTTTATGGACAATGACATACGCTAAATTTAACTTTTTTAATTTATTTAGTGATAATTTTTAGGTTAAAATTTAATAGTTTCTCTAGTCTATAATCTTAAATCATTTTTACTCCAATTTAACACGTGAAACAATCTCATTGGTTAGTAGATTTTGAAACTCAACTTTATAGATATTATGATTTGATTTATCTTTTCTTTAATAAAATATAAATAAGAAATAATTTTTGATTGTTGGATGTGACACGTGAAACAATCTCGTTGATTGATAACTTTTGAAACTCAACTTTATAGATATTAGGATTTGATTTTTTTAATAATATGTAAATACGAAATAATTTTTTATTGTTGAATTTAACGTGTGGAACAATCTTGTTGATTAGTAAATTTTGAAATCCAACTTTATATAATAGGATTGGTAAATTTTGAAACCCAACGTCATATAATAGGATTATGATTTGATTTCATCTTTTAAAATAAAATATAAATACAAAATAATTTTTGATCGTTGGATTTGACATATGGAACAATCTTATTGATTAGTAACTTTTGAAACTTAACTTTATATAATAGGGTAAGATTTGATTTTTATTAATAAAATATAGATACAAAATAATTTTTGATAGTTGGATTTAACATGTAAAACAATCTCGTTGATTAGTAACTTTTGAAACAATTTTATCATAAATTATCACATAATATTGTCACAATAATTTATTTAAATTTATAACAACTAAAATTCGTAATAAAACTATATATAATGTCAATAATTATTAATATTACTTTTTGTCATAATACAACCGTCGTAATAATTCAATTTTTTTTTGTAGTAAATTATGATGGGAGACGATGTTCTTAACTATGATCTAGTAAGTGGAAATCAGTTTGTATATTTTGGGTTGATTTATAAGATAAGTATGATTTTGAACGATTATGGGTTTGATTGGTGATAATAATTTTAGCGGGACGGGACAGAGTGCGGTGCGAGATAAGTACGGTACGGGGCATAGTGCGGGGCAGAGTGCGGGACAAGTGTGGTTCAAGTGTAGTTTGATAAAAAAAAAAGAGGGACAAATAAACTGTGATTGGTGACAATAACAAAGAGCGGGACAAAACAAAACTATAATTGGTGAAAATATAAGCAGTGCGGTTTTGTGAATAATATTATAAATTAGATTTTTTATAAGATAAATAATTTATTATAAGTAATTCAAAAGTAACTATTAAATAACTATAATTAATGCTAAACAAGTGTTAATAGAAAAAATTAACTAAAATTAGCTATATACACAAAAAAAAGTGCTCATATTAATTAAGTATTTTGGATTCAAATAAAAGTATGATTGGGATTATAGGTGAAGTATGTTAAGTATTGTTTAAATATATTCTACTATACTTTCGTGTAGAGAGAGAGAGCCATATAGTTAAAAAAGGAAGAAAAAACAATGCGTAGTAATTATTATTATCGCGGGACACAAACGGACCGCATGTAAACCAAGGTAGTCGCGGGACATAAGTGCGGGACGTATAGATAGAGTAAAATTTATTATTATTTTAATATTCACGGTTTTATGAGAACCGTCCCGCACTTACTATAATTGTTGTGATTGGTGTAATTTTGTATTTTATCATACAAATCCGCAAATATCACTACACCAATCACACCCTATGTATATGAGGTACGTTAATTACTCATCAATATTTTGAATATCATAGAATAAATATATACAGTACTGTTGAAGAGAGCTACATTCTATAAATGTCGAGATCTTTTCCACCATACAATACAATAAAAGAAAAGAAAATGAATTTAAAGTGAAAACTCATAAGAACTGTATATTTATTAAATTAAAATAACGTAAAAGGATTTCTCTATAAATGTCAAGGTCTGTTTCATTGTACAAATTAAAAGAAAAGGGGACATTATGTACTCCATGTTTTGACACTTTTTGAAAGTTACATGAGTTTGGATCAATAATACAACACCTTGAAATGAAAACTGAAAACACACAAGACCTATAAATCAATAAAATAATATAAAATGATACAAATAATCAGAAATCTTATCCAGCTTAGAATGGAATAATGTCAGAACCCTAAACGATTAGACGTGGTTCAATGGTTTCTAATTTGTGGTGGGTCAAAGGTCGAGTCGTTCACGTCACATGTCACAATAATAATTGTGTGCTCCAATTATATCCAAGATAACAATTCTGCCTATTATGAGCTTTTCTGTTTGTATCACTTTTGCTACGCGTCAGTTATACGAGTGGATAGTTTTTGTAACATTAGAAAAAATATATATATATATATATATATTTGTTATCAGTAACTATTTTCATTAGGAAATTTTTATATAGATAATTTGGTTCTTTCTATCTAGATAATATTCTGACTTCAAATGAAAGTTTTTAGCTTTAGATAAATTAAAGGTAAAATTTGATTGAGTTTCTTAAGGGTTCGCCTAAAGTTGAAATGGTCGGTCAAAGAGTCAAATGTTGTACTTTTTGATACTGTTGGGATAAACTTGAAGATGATAGCTTACAGTGTAAGCTATTTGAAATAGATTAGAGAAATGAGTTATGTTTAGGAGTTATCTAAATATAAAGTGCAATCCTATTAGGAATAGGAATTTGTCTAGTCTATATAAAGAGATGTTAAGATTGTGGCATAATTTGTGGGTTCATTTGAAAGTTTAGGTTTTTAAATTATTTTTCTTAAGAATTATTTCATTATAATCTTTGAATTCAACAGATACGTGTTCTCTTCACATTTGAGGACATCAGTCCGACAATAAAACTCGTGTCCATGTGTTGCGTACGCTCATGTTAGACCATATAAGATGATGTCCTAACGCTAACGCAGCGCAGTTTCAATCTAATTTTGTTTTGTCCTTCGTTGTCACAAATTTCTCGTCAAAGCTAATATTAGGACTTAAATTTACTAGTTATCGAGCGTATAAACTAATGGATTAAAGACCCCATGTAGTTTTTTGTTTTTCACTCTCATGCACATTTTGATAGAAAACTTTTTTTTTTGTCAACAATTGGATCGATAAGATCCGATCCATAGCCTAGCCCAACCCTTAAAATTTCTATTTAATATAACAAATGCGTAGAGGGAAGGAATCGAACCCTATATGTCATATTCATTAGCTGGATCATCCTAACCACCAGACTGAAAAGAATTCGGCTGATAAAAACGTTGAATAAGAAAATACTAAAATAAGCTTTACCAAGAAAAAAAAAACTAAAATAAGAATTTCAATCCGAAAGAAATAAAATAAGACCAAAAGCAGAGTCAAGATTTCATTTATTGATGATCAATTTCAAAATATTAAAACCTAAGATGATTCACATGGTACTAGTATATTATAATCAGATACGGATATATATATATATATATATATATATGTGATCTTTGAATTTAATTTGATTTTACAATAATTAAAAGTGTTTTGGTATGCAAATGCATGTCTCGTGTATATGATGTTTAAACATCAAGTGCATCGTACGCGTCTTATATGTTGATTACCAAAAAATGTCTTTCTTTTTTTTACGAATATATTTAAAATTTTAAATAGGTTAAATTGAAACGATGTTGACTCGTGTACGTATTTTGCCTAAACTACTTTTTTCTTTTAATATATCATCGATGTATGCTGCATTAGGGGCCTAAACGCGTATATATATATATATACATACATAAGTCTGTGTGTGTGTTTTTGTTTTTTGGTCGAGAGTCTGTGTGTGTTTGTTCACATATCACACACGTTACTATAGTTGAAAGTTGGTCTTAAAATTGATTACATATACTTTATTACTGTTTTTTTTCCTGTCTTTTTCAGTCACATGGGCTATATATATATTTTGGAAATTGAGGTCCGATAAAAACGGAAAACATTTCTTTTAAATTTTTTTTCACAAGTGCGAAATTAATTTTTTTTTTGTAGTATATATTATGTTTCGGATGGGTAAATTTATACACAATTTTACCGAACTATAAAGGTAGTATAAATCGTTAATCGTTAAAAGCATATGTCATCATTGAAAACCATATTTTACCATCAATATTCAATACAAATAAGAAAGTCGAAAATCAGGCTTTGTGATTCAGTAAAGTTATGTACGAGTGACATGCATGTTTACAACTTAAGGATTTAATATTCCCTTTAATATATAGGGTGGTCAAATAACGGACTCATAATGTTATAAATTTGTTTCTCTACGTTAGTATAGATCATGGATCAGAAAATTTGGTCAACGGTTTTAAACTGTACGTAATCCTGTTTGGCCTAAAATCATTACTTGACAAACAAAAAAACCAACTTTAATAACTGATAATATACAGTGTTTTATATTAGACTAGTCTAACTTTTAATATTAAACCATAGACTAGTCTAACTTTTAATATACGCATTGGAAATTAGACTCTTCCAATCAAAAACAAAACACTGTACTTTTCTCAATGTTTGCTATGCTTACAATTTATAAATAGAATTATCTTCCGAAAAATTGAAATCCATATACTAAAATGATAAACAATTTATTGGAATTGATTTCGCCAAAAGAAATAGGTAAATAAAAACGAGAAAAATGTCAATGTAATGTTGTATTTATCGAAAATGGTTGATTAAATTTTAAATTTTGGATGAGGTTGATTAAATTTTCAATTTTTTTTTGACTTCTGAAAAAATTCTCAATTTTGCGTTGACTAAACCAATTTAACCTTTTGCGAAAATAGAATCAAAATTGACTCTTAAATCGAAAGCCAAATTGGAAATTAAAAGTTTGTTACGAAGAATCAATAAGTTTGATTTGTTATTTTCTTTTAAAAATGAGCTCAAATTCATCAATTTAAAATATTGTCTTCGATACTTTAAATCGACAAATTGGAGCTCATTCTTAAAAGAAAAGAGCAAATCAAGCTTATGGATTCTTCATAACGAAGATAAAAAGTGAATCGAACTTCCAATTTGACTTTCGATTTCAGAGTCAATTTTGATTCAATTTTTGCGAAAGGTTAAACTGGCCTGGTCAACGCAAAGTTAGGAGTTTTTTCAGAAGTCAACAAAAATTAAAAATTTAAGTAATCACATCCAAAATTCAAAGTTTAATCAATCATTTTTGATAAATTCAAAATTTAATCAATCATTTTTGATAAATACAAGATTAAATTGACATTTTTTCCAAATAAAAACGGTGTCCAAGACTTGGGTATATTCTAAATGGATAAAGGAATTTTTGTTGTTTGGAAAAATAATATAAATATGTTTGGCGGGGGCTATTCCCATGTTATTGGACAAAACGCAGATAAAAAGGCTGCAGTGCACCTGATATAAATAGAACCTCCACTCTATGTTAACCAAGTAATAAAATAACATATTGTGATAACGTAGGGGTCCACATTAGTGTTCTGCGTGTGGGACCCAATGGAGTGCCCTGACTTTTTGTTAGCCTTGCGCCGACCGGCCAATCAGCATTCAGCTCTACAATACACCTACATGTGCTTAAAGTGCTTATGTTTCTCTCCATATGTTTTATTACATGATGATATTATGTAATGGACACTACTACTACTACTACATCTTTATTTATTAACATATTTTTATTAAACCCATCAAAAGATTATTTAACCCATTTCTTAATTTTTAAAGCTACTTTGAATATATTGCATTTTCTAAACCCTAACTGTTTATGTTACGTTTATCAACTATATATACTCACAAAGTTTTGTTATGTAAGATTGTAATCAAATGGTTGGATACAACTTTCTACATAAAATTTTATTACATATTATGTCTGTAGAATCCTTTTGTAGACTTTTTTGGAAATAAGGATCAATGGTTCGACCCAAA
This sequence comes from Lepidium africanum, assembly GCA_900406405.1. Lineage (NCBI taxonomy): Eukaryota > Viridiplantae > Streptophyta > Magnoliopsida > Brassicales > Brassicaceae > Lepidium > Lepidium africanum. The sequence goes on from OVAX01000621.1 coordinate 7,469, forward strand.
AATATGTCCAGACAAAAAAAAAACAAATCATAGAAAGACATAATTGGTGTCAAAAACTATCATTGATTTATTTAGCAATGAATTATATAATTTATAAGAAGAAAGATATGGTAAATTGGTGTAAATAATTGGAGGCAATATGTGTGGGTATGACGACATGAGTGAAAGTTGTTGTACATGGAGAGAAAAGGCCACGAGAAAAAGGAGAAGAGAGTTAAGGACATGTTTGGCAGGTGTCATTTCAAGAGTTGCAGAGAAGACGCCACATTAAATGGGCCCCTCTCCAGAACGCTGCCTGACGTTATCGTGCGCATGTTCTCTTTCTTCCATATACATTTCTCAACTCTCAAGTCAAGACTGACTAAAAAACTCTCAGTTTGAACGCTAACATGATTACTGAATTCAACTTTTATTTTCCTCTCAGTTTTATCGACAAAAATTTCTGGTTGTGATGAATTCTCCTTGAAATACTATTACCCACATTTTAGATAATGTTGTTTATTTAATTACCATCTAACGAATAGATAAGTTCATTGTTGTCTAGATGTCAAAAAAAAGTATACAATAGTTCCCTCCTAATATGATCTTTTTTTTTTACAAAATGGAGAAATTCTTATTTCTTATTTCATTTATTTTTACAAGTTTATGAGTGTTGATGAATAAAATCCTTTCTTAGAAAGGAAAATATATATGACGGTAAGAAAATTGCAAATATATATTCCAATAGTAATTAACGTAACTATGCGAATATGCTATTATTCATATATATATATATATATATTTATATGGTCATTTTTGTTTTTATTTATTCACATGCAGTCATTTTGTCATTGATTTTTTTTTGTCTATATTGGGTCACAAATGGCCGGTCCGTTAACCAACTTTTTACATAATGCAGGCGGCAAGACTCAATCTCTGAACATGCAAGTGCGCCTGTCTTTAGTGAACTTACCACATGACACTAGGTTAAAAGTCATTTGCAATTTTTCTAGAAAATTTTATCCAAAAAACTTAATAAAAAGTTAATGGCTTAACCTGAATGTGAATTTACCAAAAGATGGCTTTATCAACTTCATATAATATGTTTAGTGTTTAATTAGAACACGTAAATTAACTTTACAATTTACGGAGACCATATTCATTATCCTCCATTATAGTTAGTCAATGTTCAACGTATTTATATACAACTAAAAGACTGATTCTAAGATTATCGAACGAAAGTATACGTCTTGTTGATATTCAAATTTAAGCAGTTTTCAAATTCTCGCAGGTATCAATAACTAGATCGTTTTATAGCAAATGTTACATGAAATTTGACATATGACCTATAATAATTAAAGAACCATTTTAAAATATTATACACTTCTTATAGGAAAAATATATGTTAAAATAAAACATGCAACAAACTGCATACAAAAACAAAAAAAAAAAAAATTAAACAACACTCATGGAGAATTTATCTTGTAAGTGGCGATGAAGCCAAGCAGGACCTATGAAGATGTACTATCTGGAGTCGTCCCTCCCGAGTAACACTCTTGGCATTGTCTCTAACCATCAAATTTGCTTGAGGTCAGGAAATCCCGAAACAGATATTTTTGAACACTTGAATTTGTCTTTGGATTTGAGATATGAATTGTGAGGCAATTTCTGAGGATTAGTGATTACAATGGTTGAAGTTGAGTCGGACCAAATTTACAAGTTTTCTATATGTAAATCACTTAAATTTGTAAGCATCCACAATAGACAACATAATTCAATAGACATACGATTGGAGACTGGTGTGAAGGCATCACATGCATGATATAAAGTAGATCTTAGATCTGAATGATCTTTTATAATCCATGCCCCTTTACATATAAAATTTAAATTAACTCAAGAGCCATGAACATTACATTTAAAAATAGATGTTAGAGGTTTTGTCCATTTCGCATCCAAAGATGAAAGTTAATTTCTCATCCACTTTGGACTTCTCTTGTTCATGCTTCCATAATCTTGATTCTTCAAAAGCCATAGAGATTAAAGTCTTAATGTCTCCATGCACTCCTTCAAAAAGCACCGTTGCGAGTTTTCCATAAACCCCATAGAATCCAAGGAAGAACTAATGATAGGTGTTCTGCATAATTCTTATCCTTCATTATCATCAAACAGAGTTTTATGTTTTTCTGCAAGTCGTTAGCTAATTGGGCTCACAGGATCCCAAGACCAAGATCCTTCTATGTAGCTTTAGTAGGGATACACCTAAATAACACATGATCAACTATTTCTAGAGCACAATCGCATGCTTTACAAGACATTGACATTTGTAGACCATGTGCATTTAGGCACTCTGATACCGTCATAGCTCTAGAGAGACCTTGCCATAATTATTATTTTATTTTTGGCATTGTGTGAAGCGACCAAATTCGAGCTTTTAGAGCATTGAATTCAATTTCTAAGAGAGAGTGATCTACAAAACCTGAATCTTTTTGGGATAGAATCATGTTACCACTTTTCATGAAGTAGATACCATCATTTGTATAGGCCCAAATCATCCTATCTTTGACATTAGTATTGGGAGGAAAATACAAGATTCTTGTAACATTAATAGGTGGAAACAAATCTGTTAGGCGATTTACTGTCTATTCACCTTGAGGTGAAATTAAATCAGAGACTCTGAGATTTAAATCAATCAAAGGCTGCTTATTGATAGGTGATACACATGTTTGAAATCCTTTAATTCTAATGCAAGTGCATAACAAAGAAAGTAATATTTAAGGGATCAAATCCACAAAGACTAAGTCTAACTCTATCAATCTTCAGAACAAATTCAAGCTAAGAAGCAATATGGTTATTTTATCCGAGTGAATGATTACAGTGAAATTAAACGATATAAATTCAAATAAATAAAAGCATCAAGTCATGGTAATTCTAAGGAAGTCATGATTATAAGCCTGATCATTATTCAGGAAATGATTAAAAATAGTTCTTAAACTCCAAACACTATTGTATAGCAAAGTCACTGTTGTGGCATCGACTACTATATCTAGCAACCTAGGATTCTAAATTGTCGCTTGAACCTACAATTCTAGATATGCATTATCATTCAAGTTCAATGAGTTCAAAAATTTCCTTAACATCAGCTTTCATTGGCTAAGGACAATATGCTAATCTATGTTCCCTCATGCATTTCATCAAACACTTTTGGTCTGATAAACAACATAAAATCAGAAGCTACGTGATCAATCTAACTTAAGCATTATATTCAACATTAGATGAAGAAAATATTTAGATCTAACCCATTAATCCTTAAAATCCATCAAAAACCTAAATCTGATAACTGATTGAATGTCTACTCAGAAATGGAAAAGATGAACAACGAGAAAGAATAAATAAACATCATGATTGAATCAAAATAAATAAAATATAGTTTTAAAATTCTTCTCAGGAATTGCAGAGTATATAAATCTCTCCCTGAAGCCTAAATCTGAAACTGTCTAATTGAAAACGTAAAAGATAAACTGGCTAAAACTATATTAAGAGTCTTCTAAAAAGGAATAGGGCCGACCGGGACAACCGGATCAGAGCCAAATAAAAGAAGACACGTGTTGGCTTATGCTGGCCCCCAACCCAAATACCGACCACTTTCATCGACCAAGTTGTCGATATATTTTTGTAGAGAAGTCACGATCGATTATTAGTTTCATCGAGCTCATGTTCAATATATTTTCTCAGAAGCTTTGTCTCAACCATGGTTGGGTTTTTTTACAACTTTTGTCGACCACATGGTCAACGTTTTTTTTCCAGAATCTCATTCGTCATAGTCTTTGCGTCATAATGAAATGTCTTGAATAAATCATCATATCTTCCTAAACGCTCACCCGAATGCCCTCAAACCACCACAAAATGAAAGCTAACTCTCGTGGCTATGTTGTGTAAAACTTTCATCGAATTCCATTTATGAGAAGACTTCCATCAACCTAAATTAATAACCAGAAACAATTTCTCGTCTCGTGTTTTTTTATTCACCACATGCCCAATAAAAATGATCAGAAGGATTTTCTTGTGTGTTTGTGATTGTAGACTTGTTTTTTTTGATCACATGGCTAATAAAAACTCACAAAAGGGTCCACATTATTTTTGATCATTTTGTTAACCATGTGCATCGACCTGAAGGTCGATGGCATCATCCTAAGGGCCTTTGGACTTTATTAAGTGCATTCTTGCTCCAAAAATTATATCGTCTTGCTATTTTATCCATCCCTGTCTCCAAGCTTCCAAAGTAACTCCAAAATCACCTAAAAAGACTTTAGAAATACAAAATATGCGACTCGATACTCCTTGAACTCTAAAATACAAAAGAAGTGTAAACCTAAAGATTTATTAATCCTAAATGATGATGCTACGTATGAATGGAAATCGAGCAAATATTCATATATATTAGTAGGCCGATCCGGGGAACCATTAGATATCTATTTATTGTACTTTAAGTGATTGTTACATGCATCACTAATAATTTCGTCATACCTTTAGATAATAGTTCTTATTATGTAGATTGTTTCACCAAGCGTATGATGAGCTATTAATTTTTTCTATCTCCATAAAGTTTTTCTGAGCATAGTATCGAGCTTTATATACTCTCGAGAACATGATGTTGATTATGATAGTAATCTCCACGCTTGCTTGGGTAATAGAGTTTCTTAAAATTACCAATATCTCTAAAACCAATACCATACTCACTAGACCATTGAGAGTTAGGGTATGCCATTAATAAAATAATACAAAATAAGAATAAATATTAAAATTATTGAGAAACTCTCTGATCAGTCTTTCATTTGAGAGATTTTAAGAGATTATATTCTCTTATGTACAGTACACCTATCACTATATGATTAGATCAAATCCACATAAGTTTAAATATTAATTAACTATTTTATATATTATTATTTTCTTAATTTTAATATATATATATATAAATTATATATCTTTCAAGTTTCATTATGCATATTTTTAACCTATATTTTACTATTATTTTTATTATTATTTTATTCAATAAAACTAAAATAATATTATGTAAGTAAATACTATATTATATTCATTATATTCTTAAATTTAATAATATTTAAAATATAATATTATATTATGAAAAATTCAATTGAACCTTTCATAGATGCAGATGTTCTTAGGCTTACATATCTTATCCTAGGAGATCTAGTGCATTTTGTTTCTATCCTCACATGAATCCACTAGAATCAAGACATTACCCTTTATATTTTCTTGCACTAATCTTTTGTTAACCAAAAACAAGTCATGGCATAAATTGGAAGTGCTATGAAACATAATTTAAGTAAGATCTCTTTGGCACTTAGGAATAACGTCTTCGCATACTAACCACTTGGACGAGGATTTAACTTTTCTATAATGAAGGCTAGTAGTTGACGTTTTTAGCCATTGAAACATTCTGGTAAGCCAAAGTATTTATCGTCGCTACCATCGTTAGTAATTCCCATATAAGGGCCTAGTAAGTATTTCATATCAACATCGAATTTTTCTCAAAGTTATGGATAACTTTTGACGGTTAATTTTTTGGCCAAACTCATCCCCATATAGCTAGAGACGTCGTGATATTTCTAAGATGTCCTTAAAAGTTGTTTTGCATGAGAAAAATAATCATTGCCAAATAAGAAGGTTGTATCGAGGGAAATATTTTTGTTAATCATAGCTTTGTGATTTGCTTCTCCTCTGCCACTTTATTCATTATATGAACAAGACCTCCTGCGCATAAGATAAACAAAAATGAAGAGAGCGGATCACCTTGGCGAATACCTCTATTCGGTTCAATGAATCGATATGAGTTTCCATTCAATAGCACTAAAAAAGATACAGAGCAAATGCAAGTCATAACCCAAGCTATCTATTTTTGATACAATCCAAGCAGTTTCAGTAACTACTCCATGAAATCTCATTCAACTCTATCATTAGCTTTCGACATATCCATCTTTACGAACATAAAATCTTCACTATAATTTGAGTTTTCCTAAGGACGTGGACCATTTTGTAAGCCAATAAGATGTTATTAGAGATCAGCTTTGTGGTCACAAAAGCTCTTTGAGCATCCGAGATAATATATGGTAAAAAGCTTTTGAGACGCTCACATAGAACCTTCGAGGTAATTTTATACATGCATAGGTTTATTGGAAGAAGTTCAGTCATTCTTCTATGATTTTGAGTTTTCAGAATAAATGCTAATTGTCTAAAAAGTTCCACTCTTGAGCATGAAAATCACTGTACAAAAATTCTTTACTTCTAAATTGACGTAATTACAATGATCTTCTAGTAAATGAAAGAAGGAGTCTGTCATGTTATGAGGCTCCTAGAGCACTACAATTTTCTATGTTGAAAACTACTCTTTTAATCTCCTCTGTGGATATTGATTTTTTTAAGGCCATATTCATTTCACTAATGATTTGTTGGATCATTCTTTCAAGTATTACAAGGATCTGTGATAATGAATATGAGGTAATTAAAGTATCTTCGAAAGTAATATATGAATTTTTTTTAGGTCTTATAATTGCTTTTTGTTCATTTAATACACGCACAAATATTCTTAGAATTAATTCACGTTATCGAAAACATTGTGACACATCTTATATTCTTTTAATATAAAACAAAAATTGTTTTGGCAAACTAGTTTGCTCCATTTGCTGTTTTTTTTACGAAACATTAAATAAAATTTAATGATTTTTACTTAAAATTTTGGGTTGATGAATTTTTTCCCCTCTACTTATTTATTTCTCATGGAAAAAACTTGTACTTATTTGTTATTTATTTTGTGTCATAAACTTTATTGTTCTTTGTATTAATTCATGAACTATCAATACTGACCATCTTAATACTTCTTGATTAAATCCAAAATTCGTTTACAATAGCGTTTTACACCTGCAATTAGACTCAAAACACTGTCGTTTAAGTTAATGAATTTGGCTTATAAAACAGCCACAACGATGACATTTTTAACTAAAAACAATTTAAGAAAAAAAAAAAATGAATCACATCAATCAAAACACATCGTCTAAGTCAAATACACTTAAAGAATCACAAAGACTCGAATCGAATAGAGTAAGCGTAAATCAATTTGGGGGTTTTAAAAAATTAGGGTTCTTCATTCAATTTTCTCTAAGAATTGATCTTTAATTAGGGTTTTCTGCAAGGATCAAAAGGTGAAGGTAGTGAGGCATATGATCTAGTTTTTGTGTGTAACACCCGGTTTCAGGAAATGTGATATGTGGTGGTGCATGCAAAGAGGTTTAAAAGAATTAATTTGGCCACATATGTCACCAAAGTGTACTTATCTTTTCGGTCACTTGTCTAGAGAAAACTCCAGGGTTAAGCGTGCTTGAGCTGGAGTAGTTGAAGGATGGGTGACCTTTCAGGAAAGGGACGTGATTCCATAACCGTGTGAGTGAGAACAAAACACAAGGAAAGATCATGTGGTGATTTGTAGGGACGGTAAACAAGTCTTTAAAGCCTCCCGATGTAGCATACCGACCTTGGTGTGCAACAAAGATGTTGCAGCTTTTTAGCGGGTGTGAATTGTAAGACCCCAGTTTCAGGAAATATGATATGTGGTGGTGCATGCAGAGAGGTTTTAAAAGAATTGATTTGGCCAACTATGTCACCAAAGTACTCTTATCTTTTCGGTCACTTGTCTAGAGAAAACTTTAATGTTAAGCATGCTTGAGATGGAAGTAGTTGAAGGATAGGTGACCTTTTGAGAAGTAATTTCTGGAACCGTGTTAGTGAGGACAAAACACATGGAAAGATCATGTGGTGATTTGTAGGGTCGGTAAAAAAGTCTTTAAACCCTCCCAAACATAGTGTAGCGACCGTTAGACCAGTAAGGTGGGCCCACAAGCCGAAAGAAGACATGGGTCCATTAAGATGGCGGTCGGAGTGTTACTTTATGTTTCATGACAATGAAGATGTCGAGATGGATAATGTCGAGATGGATAATGTTGAAGGCAAAGATTTGGTGAAGAAGTCATTAACGATGCGGTCGGAGATGGCGATAACAATGTCGGCGAAGACAAGGCCACAATGAAGGTGGTAACTCTGAGGAAGAAATATATAGACCGAAGCAACGAGAGAGAGGAGTCTAAAGAAGACATCATGGAAAGGTTTGAGTTTAAAGTAGAGGATGATGTCTGTAATTGGTGTGATGAGTTTAAGATTACTAGGAAAATAATTCCAGAAAGTGAAGATGAAGATGAAGAGCCGATGGTAACTAGGGATAGAAAGATTATGCTTCCAATTGATGAGAAATTAATGCTTAGTAGAAATTTTTAGCGGCTTTTGAGTTAAAATAAGTAGTTTTGAACTATGCTCTGAAGGCAAAAAAGAACATCAAACAAGAAAGATAGGAGAGAGACATAAATTTTTTTGTATGTGCTATGTCGAAAGAGTGTAAGTGGAGGATTTAATGCTCTTTTGATGAACCGAGCAGTATGTGGGTGTTGAAGACTTTGTGTAACTCTCATGTGTGCAGTTGAAATGGTAGATGTAAGCTGTTTAAGAGCCCAATAATTGTTCACCTCTTTATGGATATGCTCAGGGTCAAATCCAACTCATTAATGCCTCTTGACATCCAAGCACATATTAAGGAACAATGGATAGTAAGAAGTACAGTAGGGCAATGTCAGAGAGGAAGGTTGAATGCTTTGAAGTGGTTAGAGGATGAGTATAGTAAGCAGTTTGCACACATAAGAGGCTACGCAGCTGAGCTTACTATATCAAATTTCGGATCCAATATACGTGTGGATACAATTAGTAATGCAGTTGGAGAAGATGTCTTCAACCACCTTTACGTTTGTCTTGGAGCAATGAAGAGCTCATTCTACATTTTTTGGTCAATCATTGGCATAGATGGAACCTTTTTGAAGTAGGCTATTAAAGGATGCATATTGACTACTATTGCCCATGATGCAAACAACTAAATTTACTCAGTAGCGTGTGTTGCTGTGCAGACTGAGAATGTTGAGAATTGGCATTGGTTTATCGATCTTCTAAAGTCAAACTTGAACCTACACAATGGAGAAAAATATGTGATCATATTTGACCGCTCAAAGGTACTGTTTATGACTAGTTTGATGGTTTTGTGACTGATTGATGGGTTTTTGACTGTTTTTTGAATGATTTGTTGATGTAAGGAATTATCAGTGAGGTAAAGACGGAGTTGCCAAATGCGGAACATCAAATGTGTGTCAAGTATATTATAGAAAACGCGAAGAAGAGATATTTCAACCAATGAATTCATTAAAGCACTCGTGTGGCCCTTAGCTTGGAGCTACAGTCATGCCAAATTTCAAGGTAAACTGAATCAAATCAGAGTAATTTCCATGAGTTTGTATGAGGATATCATGAAGGAGGAACCAAAGTCTTGGTCTAGAGCTTACTGTAGGCTAGGTAGCTATTGTGAGGATGTTGTCAACAATGCAACAAAGTTTTTTAACACCATAATAGTGAAAACAAGGGCCAAGACATTGGTGTCCAATGATGGAAACTGTTAAAAGGTAAGCAATGACTAAGATTAGTAAGAGGAATGAGAAAATTGAAAAATGGAGACAGCCAATTACTGAGTATGCAGTGGACATTGTAGAGAAGGAGAAAAAAAATCTGACATGTGTTGTATTATTACGAAAGGAACACATGGGCAGTACAAGGTTACATTAGGCGGAAATTCACATAATGTGAATTTATTGGCTGCAAGGTGTGAATGTTTATGTATAAAATGGCAGATAACATTGTGAACATGCATATGGAGTGATAATTAATATAGTAAAAAAGGTGGAAGACTTTATTAGTCCATATTTTAGTAATATGGTTTGGAAGCAGCATTATGACACAACACTGAATTTAGTTAGAGGACTAAAATTCTAGATAACAAGTGATTATGTTTTGGTAACTGCACCAACACCTCTTAATTTTCCTAGTAGAAGGAAGAGAAAGAAGAAGAGTTTCAATCGGATGAAAGGAAAGTTGGAGTCACTAAAAGGAAGGAGAAAGCTGGAGAAGATGAGGTACAAAAATTAGGAAGGAAAGGCAGGGTTATGCACTGCAAGAAGTGTAAGGAGGCATGTCATAATGCAGATGGGTGCAAGAAATTCCCTAAGGTTAAGGTTAAAAAAGGTATGGTTATGGTTTTGTTTTACTTACATTAGTTATGCTTTATTGTTTGTTAAACTCTAATAATAACTTTGTTGTTCATGGCTTCTCTTTCTTACTAGGGTGGATCTAACACAGCTAAGAACATATACAACCAACACAAAGCACTCAAGAAGACACTCAAGGAGACACTTGATAAATGAAGATTGGTAGATAATTTTTTTGGACATATGTAGGAATATCTGGTTCTTTCTTATCATGGTGATGGTTTTAGCGGCTTCTTTTGGAATGGATTTGAAATAGGATTAACTATTTTGTAATGAATTAAAAATACTATTTTACGGCTTATTTTGGATGGTGTAATCAACATTATATTCACCAGTTAATCAATTATTATTATTGCTTCTTAAGTCTTTTACTCCTCTTTCTCACTTATGGATATTGCATGTGGTTGATGAATTAGCTTTGTGGACTCTTTCAACAGCATAAATTTGATAAATTAACAAAGTTCACTTCATTAGACAACACTACAACTTAGAATACTACAACCATAACACAACAATACAACTTAGATGCTACAACCATAACACAACACTACAATTTCCCAAATAACCAAACAACCGAGCTTATAGCTACACCAAATATTTTCATCGTAAAATGATTCAATTTCACCATACTCTCCTTAGAAATCTTGAGTTCCTTGTTCATCTTCTCAAATAGTATTTTCCTTTCCTTCATATTTTTCACCATTTCCTTCTTCAAATTATTGATATCATCCACTATCTTCTTTAGTTAATCTTCAACAACCATCAGTTCCTCTACAAAAGCTTTATCCATCCACTTGAACAAATGGTCCTCCTTGTCTCTCTATCACACATACATGACAAATTTAAGAATTTAAGCTCGATTTACCTTCAGTGCTACAGAGCACCTGCTAAACCTCCAACATGGATTCTATGTGGTCTTCGATGTGAATGTCACGGTCTTCTCACCACACCAACATGATTTTGGAACCCTAACAGGAGATTCCTAGTGAATAACTCATTTTCTTCCCAAGATGAAACCCAAAACCCAATTCTGGAAATTAGAGTAGAAGAAGAATGTGACCAATTCGTTTTGGTTTTCTTTTTAAATTTTCTGTTAGTTTAAAACATTGTCATTTTAGTTGTTTACTAAGCTAAATTAATTAAATTAAACGATAGTGTTTTGAGTCCAAGGTTTGTAACGCCAGTAAACGTTATAGTAAACGATTTTTGGATTCATTTAAGAGTGTATTAATATGGTTAATACTGGTAAATAATCAATTAATACAAAGAACAAGAAAGTTTTTTTTGGTCAACAAGTAATCATTGGATCGAGATCCATAGCCTAAGTTTTCCAACTGGAGCTGGGCAGGATTCGAACTCACCACCTGGTGCCTAGCTAAATCAGGGGAAAACCAAATGGACCACTTGTTTCTTGGCAACAAAGAAAAAGAAAGTTTATGACAGAAAATAAATAGCAAATAAGTATATATTTTTTTTGGAAGAATTTTAAGAAATGCTCTTTTTGATATGTCCCTTTTCAAAAATGTCCACTCATGCCTATTTCTCTCTCTCAATTTCCAAACAAAAGGGTATGTTTTGACAAATGCATGTCAAAAATGACATTTTTGAAATTCTTTTTTTTGTGAGAAATTAATTAAATAGAGGGGAATTCTTCAACTCTAAAATTTTGATATGCATATATCTTTATATTATAATCCTCAAATAAACTTTTCATAAAACTGCAGCTCTCTTCATTTGATAAGTGACATAAAGCACAAAATATAATATTTTAGTTTTTCTTCTAATTTTTTTATTTAAGAAAAAACAAAAAATAATAATAGTAAAAGATAATTAAAAATTTCAAACAAAAATCATGGATCAAAAACATTTGGTGGATTAAATAACTCTTGATCTATGACCTCACTTTAATTTTTTATAGATATTTTGTGTTTAACAAAAAAAAATAATAAAAAAAATTAAACAAAAAACGTTGTCACGATTCTCCACATTGATGTTATACATATTTATCAAATTACTCCAACACCTGTGTCATAAACGTGATAAATAATAATAAAATATTACTTTATTTTTTACAACTAATTAATATTACATTACTACCAGCTATTGCCGGGCGCGCAACAAGGGCAGTGTTTTCATTGTACCCACACCGAATTTGTGCGGTACTAGTAGATGTCAGTACAAACATTAGTTTATTTTCGTAGCAATAATACATTATGATACATAAGAGAAAATATGAAAGTTTAGTTTGTCCAGTAGTTAAATATTCACTTCTGCAAGTTTTCATTTTCTTGGAATTCGATTATAAAATTGTGTAAATTTGTGTATTAGAGTTGAAAATTTAAGTTATGAATTAGATTTTGTCAAAAAAAAAAGTTAAAATGTTAAGATATATAGTGTTTAACTGGTAACTGAGCAATGTTAAGGAATGTGATGAATTTTTTTATTCCTCTATTTTTCCATTGCTCAGTTACCATTCACAACATACACAAAAATTCTTCAATTCTTTCATTTATCACATTCCACAACTCACTAATAAATATTTAAATATAAAACTATTGATTAGTTTAGATTCCTTTGAATCATTATACGCTGTATACCATTATTCAATACTTATAGCTCAATCCTTTCATAAACTGGTATAAGTTCGTTTGAATCAGGTATTTTAGATTTTTGGATTTTCAATTCTACTCACTTAAAATTTATATATATTTTTTCTGGTCGAGTTGAATTTAGTTTGAATTTGCTTTAGAATATTTTAATCCAAAAATTTTAAAAAATAGACTAATAAAATTTAATTATCGACAAGTTTAGTTCAGTTTTTTATTCGATTATAATTATATTTTAGATATATAATTTGATTTGGAGTTTTCTATTTGGTTTAGCTCTGTATTTTATTTTTGATACAAAGATCTAGACCCCTATTAAGTATTTAGTCAATTCTTGTTCACTTTTGTACATATATTACTATATTTCACTTATTTTGTCTCCAACTAGGTTTTACTCGAGTTTTTTTTTTTTTTTTTTTT
>OVAX01000621.1:20697-71564 GCA_900406405.1 Lepidium africanum
TTTTTTTTTTTTTTTTTGCATATGAATCTATCATCGACCTATTACGAAAGGTAGATTAAATAAAATTCTAGGGTAGACTTTGATTATGAGTTAGATTTTGTCGATTAATTATTAATAATTTTTTTTTGTCAAATTTCACATTCAGCAAAATTCAGCTGTTACCATTTGATTTCAAGTAATTCCGCAAAATTCCGCATAAAAAAATATTATACCAGATTCTGCATTCAGCATAATTCCACTCCAGTTACCATTTAGACCCATAGTTCTTCTTTTCAATTTTATTATTTTTATTTTCTTTTTTATAGATGAGAGTAATGGAAATTGGAGGTGGTGGAAAATTTTCTTAAGTGCGTATATAATATGATAAGAGTTTAACAAATAAGATCTTTCTTCTCTAATATGTAACTTAGTTGTCCTTCATGAATTCGTACCTAACAAAGGATGACTTATATAGTTAGTATGTAATCCTTTCTTTGACCTAATATTGTATTTAGCAAAACCTTATCTTTGTAAATATTTTCTTATTTCCTTTTTGATCTTTGTAATCTGTGGTTCGGTATACTTAATCACACTTTTAGAAATAATCAAAGACTGCTCTTGATATGATACGGTTTAATTGTATTTAAATCAGCAATTAATAATGTTATTATAAAGGTTATATTGATAAAGCGTAGCCTACTAATCATAACAAATAATGTAAACAATTAAGAGGACCGGGTTTATGTCCTTTATGTTTCTGATGTAAAGTTTAAAAGTTAATCAACTTTCAACATAAATATTATGTATGCCATTACTATTATTTAATATGCAAAGGGATAAAAATTTCCATTATATTATTTTACAATAACATAAATTTGGCTATGGTTAACCATGTGTCGCTAAAATCGAATTTTTCAATTTTTTTTTAATATGAAGTTGGGGTTGGTTTTGGCTCAGGTCCTGATTGCACTGACTTGGATTGTTTCTTCAATGCACTTATGCATCTTCAAATGAGCGCTAGATATATAGATATTTGTTATTACTTTATTGACATCAGAAGACATGTGTGTTGTTTCTATTTGAGTCCACAACATCTTTTTTTATGTTAGATATTTTGCCTGAAGGATCATATGTTAGATATTTTGGCATAATAGTTATATTATATATCTCTATATATATATATATATCCCCAAAACTTTTAGTCCAACGGTTCGATTCGAATCTTGAAATCGCTGAGACGTCGACCAATTTGCCGTTGATCCATTTTATATCCTGATAAACAAACAAAATTTCATAAAACAAAATTCATATCTTGGAAATATCGCAGTTATGAAATTTGACCCAAAAAAGTACCGCAGTAATGGATTAAGAAGTACCAGTTTCCTGGATCATTATTAAAATGATTATGTAAAATAATATTAAATCGATTACTTGAAGTTAAACAATTCTACTGAATATAGATGTAAACGCAGGTGGTTTTTAGCTTAGTGACAGGTGATAAGTCTACTAAAGACAGATGTATTTGCATATTCTGAAATCGAGTCCCACTGTTTATATTATATAAGACATTGACTAATAAGCCGGCCAGTTGTGACAAACAAAAGAATATAGAGGCAAAAGTCTTAAGCCTAGTATTAGTTTGTTGATAAAGAAAGTAGAACTAAACATATTTTTATTGAGAAAATTGTACCAGATGCCTTTTTAATTTTTAAATTACCTGAAATGTCATCTTTTTCAACTTTGCACGAAATACCATTTTTTGAGAAATAGACATTTCGTGTAAAAACATAACATAGAGTACTGTCCATGGTGGATAATAATACTGTCTACCATGAACATATATAGTAATTTTATGATGGACATACATTTGCTGTCCACGGTGGATAATAATAACATCAACCATGGACACAACATGCAGTGTTGTCTACGGTATATTTATACGGTCAATCGTGGACACCAATATTGTAATTCAATACCACAAAAATGAGTCTTCGCAAAAACTAAACAAAAAATGTGATATTTGGTGAAAGGTCCAAAATTGCTAGCACTGCAGATAAATAAAAACTAAAAGATGACGTTTTATAAAAATTTCCTTGTTTTTTTTCCTATAATGCAGTTTAAATATACAAGTACCCTTAAAAAATCATTCATCCCTTCTTATTTTTATGAATTATTGGTGAAATCTGTATAATTACTTGTAACAAAAAAATTAGTTTGGATCTTTGGCCATAACCTTTTTTGTTTGGGACCAAGTTTTGGTAATATCAATTAAAACATCTAATTATTCCAAGTGAAATTTTGATCATAAATAAAAGTTACTCTGTTTTTAATACTTAAAGTTTCGAGGATTTCACACATATTAATATTTTTGTTTTGTTTTGTCCTATTTAACTTTATTTATTGTAAGAAGGTATAAATGAAATATTATTTATTAGTAAAACTATATAAAAAATACGGATAAAATATGGAATGTTAAGTCAAGTATGCATTGTAAATTGAAAACATAAATATTTCATTTTTTTAAGAACATCAACTAATTAAAAATGGAGAGGATATTAAATAATTAAGCTACTTTGGGTATTTACGGATTTAGATACTTTTTGGTTATCATTTAAAAAAAGAGCATTTTCAAGAAGGTTTATAGATTTGGGCATCTTTTAGGTTTTTAAAATTGATTAAATCAGATTTATATATATAAAATTATACTATAATTTGGGAATCAAGGAACCCAAGAGCTGAATCTA
Source organism: Lepidium africanum (assembly GCA_900406405.1). NCBI lineage: Eukaryota > Viridiplantae > Streptophyta > Magnoliopsida > Brassicales > Brassicaceae > Lepidium > Lepidium africanum. Next base: position 23,421 of record OVAX01000621.1, read on the forward strand.
TAGTTTAGTATAATTTTTATTTTCAACTTATTTTTATTTTTTAAATTTTTTTATATTTTTATTAAAATGCCTAATTCTGTACTAAGCACTTCTTGAAAGTGTTATTATTACATTTTTTTTTTTAAATTTGTGGTGTTTCATAATTGATTCATCCACATTGATTATGTAATGAAAGATATATAAATTTTTTGCTGAAAACCATATAAAAAAAATAACAAAAAAAGAGTAAAAAAATCTATGTAAGAACTTTTAAACATATAAGGTGGAAAAAGATGAAGAAGATTTCTTCAAATATTGCCCATAAACATATATTCACTCTCTTCTTTATTAGTTGATGTTTTAGAAAAAAAATTTGTTTCTTTTTAGTTGATTTTTTACGATTTCTATGCAAAATTTATTGTACTTTTGGTATATTTGACTCTTAAAATTATGCAGATTGATTTGTGATTGGTTAAACTATTTTGGAATTTGTGATAAAATATATTTTGTTTAGAATAAATAAAACAATTAATGATTTCTTAATATGTGTGAAAAACCTAAAACATCAACTATAAAAAAAACAGAGGGAATATATCAAACAAAAGAAGAAGAAAGAAATATATTAATATACAACTAAATAAAACTATAATCAAGTTCCGTAGAAACTCTGTACGAGGATTTTCTCTCTCTCTGACATGATCTCCAAGAAGAACTTTTCCACCTCTCAATCACCTCGTCCCTCCGTGTTTTTGAATCCCTCCGCCGCTCATGTAACCCTAGCATCCCCGCCCCAAGTCTCCGGCTCTCTCCCTGCTTGAAGTTCCCTTCACTTTTGAAGCTCCATGGTTAAGCAGAGCCGGATGAAGATCTCACAATACTCTGGGCTGAAAAGAGAAACCTTTATTGTTTGGTACTAGTAACAGTAGTGTACGTTGAAAATTCTTTAAGAGTATCCCCGAACTTGTCTCCTAGTGAAGAACCTTTCTAAGAATCTCTAGTTGAAGATGTCCCACGAAATCCCTTACTCTGCCAAGGCCAAAGAGATTGCCACCTCGTCCAAACCCCTGAGAGAACCACGAATCAAAGTGGTGATGCCCAACACGTCAGAGTTGGAAAAGCAACAGTCATTGACCCTTATCGGAAGGCTGACTAACCCCAATGCTCAGAGACTATAGTCCCTCATTCCTTTTCTTCCAGATCTGTGGAATGTATCATCGAAACCGGTTGGAGTAGACCTTGGAAATGGCTTATTCCAGTTTAAGTTCTCATCAGAGGAAAACTTAAAAAGTGTACTAGAAGGAAGACCCTACCATTTTGCAAGATGGATGGTGATTCTACAAAGATGAGAACCAACCCTTTCAAAATCCTTTCCCTCCCTGATCCCTTTCTGGATCCGAGTTCAGGGACTCCCTATCTACCTTTGGACAGAGCCCATACTGAGAAGCCTAGGAGAAAATATGGGCAAGCTTGAAAAGGTGGAGATTACTCAAACAGCAGCAAGAATAAGGGTTCAGATAAATGCCTTGCTTCCTCTAATTATGTCTACGACAGTCGACTTTTATAGTGGAAAAGAGGTGGAAGTAACCTTTGCTTATGAAAAGTTAGAGAAACATTGTTCCATCTGCTTCTGCCTAGACCATGAAAAGGAAGGTTGCTCAAAGAACCTTAAGGATACAAACCAAAGTAACTCCCTCAGAAGAGAACAAGGAGATGAAACCAGAACCCAACCTGCTCAACGCTCTGATGAGTTTCGTGCCTCTTCACGCAGATGGGAAAGTAAGGAACTATACTCCCAAAGACGAAGCGAGCCAGTGTATTCTTCCCGAAAACGCTTAGCTGAAAGACAAGATAGTCACAGATCCCTGTACTACCGCCACCCTCACACAGGATACAAAAGAGAGCATGGTAATAGAAGTGATGGAACCTCCAGACTCAACTGGAGTGAGAGAACTGCCCCTGAGCAACATAAGACTATGGAATAGCGGGAAGTCAGAAAAGAGCCCAAAAGTTTAACAAATGAAGGTGCCCAACTAAGAAGTAGTACCTCTCCAAATCAAGAGCCAACACCTTCTCCTCCCCGAACCCATCTAGTGCAGAATCAACCAACGAGACCATCCCCTCAAGACTTAACTCTTGCAGTGCTATCAGACCCCACTACACAAGTGGCTTTTCAAGAAGCGCTAGGGGAACTAACGTATGTTATGATACGATACACTCACAGTGACAACCCCAAAGAAACAACAATTAGAATAGAACGAGTCAAACAAGCCCAAGCGGCTGGTGAGTTTGAAGAGGAAGCTGCCAGAATGGTACTTGTGGATAGACAGAGACGAGCACTCTGCTATGAAAACTCTATTGGATCTGCTGTTCAAAGAGATCCCAACCTTAAAGTCTGGCTTGAAATGATCCACCATGTAAATACCTTGGAGCAAGCACAACTTGCTTCTAGCTCCGCTGTCCCTCCCAAAAGGAAACCAGGACGACCTGCAATTAAAAGGAAGCAAAATGGCAGTCCGAAAAACCCTTGTTGGAATCAGTTCTAGGAATCATAACGCCTTATTAATCCAGGGATCTCTAAGAAGAAATCAGTTCAATAACGTGATGAATGCAGAAACCCGTAACTTATCTAGATAAGAGCACAATGATCAACCAGCTGAAAACTTAAGAGAGGAAGGAACTTCAAGCCAGCCACAACCCAGAAACTTCCCTATTATCCCTGCAACTACAAAAAGATCGATGGATTTTGAAAATCCATCAAAGTCTCTTCCTTAGTCGTGGCTAGCTGGAACTGTCAAGGGTTGGGGAATCCCTTGACAGTTCATAGGCTCCAGGAGATGAAGCAGTCTCTGTACCCGGACTTCCTATTCCTCTCGGAGACAAAAAACAAGGATGATGTTATTCTCTGAAAACTAAGTTGGATGAATTATGAAAAGTATAAATTAGTTTCACCTGACCCTCATAGAGGTGGCGGACTAGCCCTGTTCTGGAAACAAGACCTCGAGGTGGAAATTCTATCAGCCTGTAAAAATTACATTGATTCAAGAGTGAGATATAAAGGCAAATCCTTCTATGCAACATTTCTATATGGAGAGCTTGACACAAACAAGAAAAAGGAGTTCTGGGAAAGGTTTTCAGATACAATGAAGGACAGAGATACGCCATGGTTTATTACCAGAGACTTTAATGCTATTCTTTGCAATGAAGAGAAACAAGGATGACTGCTTAGACCTGAAGCATCTTTTGTTGATTTTCGAACCTTTGTATCCAAAAAAGACTTGATGGATCTCCAATTCTCTGGAAGCTACACGTTATGGCGCGGCGTTAGATACTCCCAAACAATACTATGCAGATTGGACAGATCTATGGTCAATAGTAGTTAGTCAGACTTATTTCCGACAGCTAGGAGTGTCTACTAGCGCTATGAAGGGTCTGATCACAGATCTATAATATCTTATTTCTCTAATAACAGGCAAAAAAAAGGCTTATTCAGATATGATCGTAATCTCAAGCACAATAAGGAGGTTCAAGGCCTCATTTTAACGGCTTGGAAATCAGACCCTAATGCCTCAGTAGAGTCTCGGCTGAAACTCTGTAGACATGAAATAATCAAGTGGAAGACGAATCAAAGGATTCATCTGGAGGTTAAAAGACTGCAAAACGACTTGGAGGCAGAAATGACCAGACCTATGCAAAACAATTCAGTGATCCGGGAAATCAACCAGATTCTAAAGAAAGCTTACCAATATGAGGAAAGCTATTGGCGGTAACGAAGTAGACAGAACTGGCTCCAACTGGGAAATAAGAATTGAAGTTATTTCCACGCTGTAACCAGGAAAAGGAGAGCTTAGAACCGTTTCTCAGTGATTACTGATAGTGAAGGCAAGGAGTTCTATGAAGACCATCAGATCATGAATGTCATTACCTCCTACTTTCAAGACCTATTTACCTCAATCCCAGGAAACAGAGAAAACATAGTTCAGAAGGCGATAAAACCATTTATCTCACCAGAGATGAACAATAAGTTAACCACACTACTTTTAGCTGAGGAAATAAGACAAGCTCTTTTCTCCATTCACCCCGATAAGGCCCTAGGGCCAGACGACTTTTCTGCTTGCTTCTTCGAGTCCCAATGGAAGGAAATGAACTCAGCCATTATCTCCGAGATACAAGAGTTCTTCGGAACGCGAGTGTTGCCTCGCTTGATAAACACCACTTATATACGGCTCATCCCCAAGATTCAGAATCCCAAAACAGTGGCAGATTACCAACCTATTGCTCTCTGCTCAGTTTTCTACAAAATAATATCGAAATTGTTAGCAAAACGACTCCAACCTATCTTAGAAGAGATAGTATTTGTAAACCAATCGACGTTCATTCCGGGCAGGGGAATCTCAGATAACATGTTGACACACGAGATGCTTCATTTTCTAAGAACCTCCAAGGCAACAAAAAAGGGATCAATGGCAGTGAAAACCGACATGAGTAAGGCTTACGACCGTATTGAGTGGGATTTCGTTGAAAAGGTCTTTAATCAAGTGGGTTTTGATGCAGTCTAGACAGGTTGGGTTATGCAATGTATTAAGACTGTGGAATATAGTGTTCTATATAATGGTCAGCACAAGGTTCAATTATCACTCACAGAGGTATCCGACAAGGCGATCCCATCTCACCCTATATATTTATACTATGCGGAGAGGTTCTTTCTGGACTATGCAAGAATGCACAAGTCGATGGTAGCTTACCAAGAATCCAGATAGCGAAGCACAGCCCGAAAGTCAAACATCTCCTTTTTGCCGATGACACCATGTTCTTTTGTAGATTTGATCCCAAAAGCTGCAACAAACTTACGGCTATCCTGAAGGAATATGAATATACATTTGGATAGAAAATAAATTTACAAAAATCAGAGATTATATTTGGAAGAAGAACCCCTCAAGAAACAAAAGAACGAGTTAAAGGAACACTGAGAATTCAGAAAGAAAGTGGCTTTGGGAAATACCTGGGACTTCCCGAGTCATTTGGGAGCCGGAAAAGAGACCTGTTTGTTTCCATCGTTGACATGATAAGACAAAGAACGTATAGTTGGGACTCAAAGTTCTTGTCGCCTGCATGAAAAATGGTCATGTTGAAGTCAGTTTTAACATCTTTGCCAACTTATTCGATGACCTGCTTTAAATTGCCAATCTCTCTCTGTAAACATATCCAATCTGTACTTACCTGGTTCTGGTGGGATACTCACTCGGGGAAAAGAACATGGGTTGGACATCTTGGCGCAAAATGATTCAAAGTAAGGCAGATGGGGGTCTTGGCTTCAGAGATCTATCATGTTTTAATGATGCTTTGCTTGCAAAACAAAGCTGGTGAATCCTTATGAAGCCTAAGTGTCTGCTGGGACATGTCCTTCTAGGGAAATACTCTCCTGATTCCTACATCCTAAATGTAAAAGCAAATTCCAGATCTTCATATGGATGGAAAGGCATATGTATTGGAACAGAATTAATCAAGGATAAAGTGGGAAAGGCCATCGGCAATGGACAAACCACATTAGTTTTGAGGGATGCATGGATACCCTAGACTCAATTACCATTCCGTTTGGCCCCTGTACAAATGCTCAATACCATTTGAGGTTAAAGATTTATCTAACCAAGGAACTACTGACTGGAGTATCGAAAAGATACAGGAAACAGTACCTTTATTGGAGAAGAATATTCTCTTTATCAAACCAAGCAGTACTAGAGCTGAAGATAGATTTATCTGGACACCAAACCCATCTGGAGAATACTCTACAAGGTCTGGGTATTTCACAGTCTTAAACCGACGATTTCACAGACATCCAATGCAATCGGGGAATAGCTTTGACTGGAGGAAAGATATATGGCAAGGCAAGTTCTCTCCAAAATTACAAATGTTCATGTGGAAGGCGCTTCAGAATGCTTTACCTGTGGGCACAAATCTTGCAAAACAGATCATCTTGGACCGAATCCAATGTGCTTTTTGCGGTGAAGAGGAATCTACGGTGCACCTGCTTCTACACTGTGATCGAGCTAAATCAGTGTGGCACCTTGCGCCTTTCTCTTCAGAAATAGATCTCACACTGTTTGCAAACCTGGAACAAGCTCTCCATAGCGCCTTGAAGTGGATTTGCCTCCCTCCATCTGGGATCGTACAAGGCCCTCTTTTTGCATGGATCTGTTGGATGCTTTGGACCACACGGAATAAGAAAATCTTTGAGAACAAAACCGTCCCTCCTGAAGACATAATATGCAAAGCCATCGTCGAGGCCAGGGAATGGCAAGAAGCTCAAGCAGTGATCATTAAAAGCCAGACAATTAGGAAGCAGATCCAAAAACCAAGCAACGATCCAACTGTCATTCAGCTTAATACGAATGTGGCTTGGAATAGCATGACTAAAGAAGCAGGATTTGGATTTATTTTCTACAACGCACAAGAAAAATGCCTGGGACAAGGATCTGGGAAACACTCTCATGTTAGCTCTGCTTTGGTAGCCGAAGCCATAACAGTCAAGGAAACACTCATCAAAGCGAAGAAGAAGGACTATCAACAAATTCAAGTTAAATCTGACTCAAAGGTGTTGATAAGGGACATTCTCCAATCAAAGGGACATAGCGCAACTCACGGCCTTGAGTTTGATATCGTTAATCTCTCTTGTCTTTTTGCAAAAGTTTCTTTTACTTTCATTAATCATGAACTTAATGTAGTGGCATATAATTTGGCCAAATGAGCACTTATAAGGCTCATTGATACCACCTAACCCATTAAATGAAAGTTTGTTTTCGATCAAAAAAAATAATATACAACTAAATGAAATGTGTTTTTTTTATCTGAAAATTTAAAAGGACATGTATTGAATCCTAAACAATAGGTCAAGTTTACATAATTCAATTTGTGCAGAATACTCGATTAATTGGTTGAAATAAAACAATAATACTTAATATAATGCGATATAAAGCCGAGTTGCTCTCAGTCTTGTGGTTAGGATGATCCAGCTAATGATTTGACACCAAAGTTCGAATCCTACCCGCTATATTATAGTAACTTAGAAAAAGAATTTTAAGGGTGGACTTTAGGCTATGGATCGGGTATTGTCGATCCAATTGTTGGAAAAAAAGATATATAATGCGATATATAATTGAAAAAATGACATAACCTCCACATTAATGTATCGACTTGTCTCATACATATAGAGAACAAAAGAAGTTAATGATTAAAGAAGAAAGTGCGTAAAATAAGAGACAAAGACATTCACTGCCTGCCTTTTATTGATTCATGCACTCCTTTCATTCTAATTAGGGGCTATCCCGTGCTACGTGCGGGTTTAGTGTTAGCTTTTCTTTGCTAAAGTACATTATAAGAGTTATAAATATTGTATCGCTTTAATGTATGTCTCGAATTAGGGAAATCTTTAAAGTCTTGGGAAGATAACAAAACATTGCAATAGATTTTGGCCATAGAGCAATTAGGAGAGGAAATAGAAATTAGAAAATAATGCCTACATAATGTAATATTGATATGGCAAATAGAGGGAACGATGTGTATGTGCGAACATGAAGCCGAGCAAGTATTAGTTATGGCTGGGGATCTCTTAGAGCAAAGCTGTCAATTTTATGAACAACAAATAAAAACAGTCTTTACACCACATAAAAAGCAGTCTTAGAGCAAAGTTGTCAATGTTATTAGTTGTGGCTGGGGATCTCTTAGAGCGAAGCAGTCAATGTAAAAGCCAAAAATAACACCTGTAGAAAATATTTCTTGACCTTAAAAGCTTTGAGAACTCTTGTTTCGACATCTCAACAACTTGGACAGAAGTTGAGCTAGTGTTAAAAGAACTTGGATGTACAACATAGAAAACATGACTTTGTTAAAACCAACTCAGAAAGAGTACCTATTTTAGATTTATAGAAGGGAGGTAGCCATTAATAACCACTACATAATGCTCAATCAAACTTTTCTCATAAAGATGAACCAATGATGCTTAGTTCTATTTACCAAACATGTAATTTGGTCTAAAAATTTAAATAAGCAAAACAACATCATATTGGATTAGGATAAAAAGCATATGAATTAGTATATGATTTTGACCTCTCTCTGTTCTTCTTTTTATAGTAGTTTATTTGGCCTTTTCCTTTCATCCTTTGTGAAAAGAATATGATAAGCTCATCCAACATGCAAGAGAGAATTTAATGGTGTTTTAATTAATCTCACAAAAACATGTTAATGTAAATGTGCTAGTGGATGGATTCAATGGCACATTTTTCTCAAAGTACCAAGAAATTTGAGTAGAATTATCACAGCTTTCCCTTTCTTCTAGACCATATTGAATTATGGATTATTATCAAATTAAGCCACATAAGAGACATGTTCTTGATGAAGAAAAATGAAGACTTAATATAACATTACCTTATCACGGCTTCTTCCACTAATGATAGTGGTTGGGAAGTATTTGGCAAATTTCTGATTTGATCATTAACATAATGTTCTGGGAAGCTGCATGCGGACCTGCATTTTGAATCGGAAAGAAAAGATACATAACTAAAATAAATACAAATTGATCAAATATCATTATTCTTATGTATTACCCACCATCAAATTTACACAAGAGACAATCATCATGGAATCCATGAGTGTTTCTTATGAAACAACCAAAAAAACTCTATAATTCATTTATCTTGTATCTTAAATTATAAGGAAGTATTGTGATTCATCACTTTCTGGAGAGAAACTAATCACATATCGAACCATCACTCTTAATGGGAAAACAGAATTATAGTGTGGAATTTAAAATGATTGAGGATAGGAAAATTTTCCTTGGAACTTTTCCCTGGGAGGAAAGTGTTTTTGAAGTGTTTCATACCTGCACTTGTTTGGCATACCAAACACAAAGAAATCTCAAGCTATATGATAGCCCACAATATTATAATATCAAAAGTCACTAACGGTTAAACGAAAGTAGAGAATAACGAATCAATCAAAACCTGCAGAAAAGTGAACAGGAAATCCAAAGAGACAGAGGAGAAAGAAAATATTGAGAAGCTTATGATCTCCCACTAATCTAAATGATTCACTTTCATATATATTGGGACAATGTTCTCTCAGCTTATATTGTTTTCTTTGTGAAATTTAATACATAAACATGGAGAAAGATTCGTTTAGGAGTCTTAATAGGTATTGTAAGAATTTTATGCTGACATGGCAACCTTAGAAGAAATTTTAGAAGGGGAAAAATACTGATGTGGATGGCCTAGGAAGCCACAAATAGATACTTTTAGTATATATAGATTCATCTCTTTCAATCAGTTATTTGTTTCTGTCCCACTCTATCCATACCCCTTCCTTTTATTTTTAATTATTTTTTTAAAATATTGTTTGTTCACGTATTGTCCAATCAATTCATGTCTTTATTTGAATACCTTACTTACTTTTGAGATTTCTGATTTAAGGAAAGAAAGAATAAAGATGTCTCTCAAATTCTATTATATATCTAATTAATATTAATTTTGGATAGGCAGAGAATATATACAACGTCTAATAGAAAATTTGTTGGTCTTAAAATCTTTATATTCTTTTCATCTGAATTCAATTTCAGATAGCTGTGTAATTCATTGCATAATAAAAATTTAGATTTGTCTTGTAATATGAGTTTATAATTCAAACGTTGATTTTTTTGTGGTTCACTTTACAAATAATCAATTTCAGACGCCTATAGTAAATTCGAAGATCGATTTTTTTTTCAACTTTATTAACATTGAAATTATGATATACAACATCGTTTGTTGCAATAACATTAAGGAAATCAGAACATGTACTATAGATAGACCATGGACTATTTGACAGTGATAATATTATATTCGCTAAATCACCAGCATAGTGATTTGCCGTTCGAGCAACATGGCAGAATTGAACATCGATGAAAATTGTGCACCAGCTTTGAATAGTAGCCACATAGTGTTGGAGGCGTAAATTGGTATTTACTTGCAGTGCTTCTAATACACATAAGTTGCCGCCTTTAAATATCACATGAGTATAGCCCGAATCCCCACATAACATGCATTGCTCAAATTAATGTAGAGAACTCATTTTTCGCAACGTTATAACAACCCTAGAAACTTCCCATGCCATAATGAAGAGTATCACCGTTAGTGTCCCTGGCAATTCACCCGAGTCCAGAAGTTGATTTTCCTTCATTATGTGATGGCAAGGATGTCTGAAACCTTTGCCAGAACCCTTCCCCTGGTCCAGCGTTTGGAGCTGGACCTCGAAAATGAGAGGGATCCAGGCCTGTCTGTTGGGAGGCTTGCCTAGTTTGTTACGTCAGCTCCAAAAGGATAAGTTGCATTGGATTTTCCAATAGATGGGAGCAAGGAGATTCATAGTTATATTTAACCCAATGTTGGTTTGGAGGTTGCCACCTCACAGGAGGAGGTAAACGGTGTGCAATATTCGATGATGAAGTAAGGATGGGTCTCGATTCTAACCACTCCTGAGTATCAGATGTCGCTTGGTTAACAACTTGTTTGTGTGTGACAAAAGTCCTGGAATATAGTAGTGTATTTCTTGTTTTCCAAAGTCTCCACATAATCCAATATGGTAAGTATCGTAAAAAGATTGGGACTCCTGAGTTTTAACTCATGTTTATTATATGCTGTAATGTATCAACCACAGAGATACTAGGATTAGTTAACAATTGAGTAAGGAATCCAGTTTTTCTCTAAACCGCAACCGCAGATAGGCATTTGTAAAGAACGTGATATGTTGTTTTGAGAGTAAGTCCACATCGATATCATTTATCTGCAGCTTGAATATTCTGGCAGAAGAGATTATCTACCACGACCAGCGCTTATGGTCTAATTCGTTAAATGAAATGGCGTAATTTAGGTGGAATCTGCAACTTCCACAAACTAGCAGCAAGGTTAGGGTGTGATTTCAATGGTGGATCATGTGAGACTGAAGTATCCAAAGGTTTCGAGACAGCCAATATCAACTTCGTACAGTAATATTTACCATGAGTAGAGTAATTCCTACTAATTTATCATTCCCAAACCTAGATGGAAGAGACAATTTCCATAAGAGATGGCGATCCTTCAAGTCAATCATACTCTCGATCTTATGAATATTTGAAAAGTGTGTATCCTCATCAATCAAGGTATATACGAGTGTACCAGGGTTATATGGAGGTAATAGCAACCACGGACGAGGTGGAACATTGCCAGCCAAATATCCAATGCGTGTAGATAGACCATTACCAATACTGGTATAACATCCTTGTCTGAGCAAATTTGCTCCATATATTAGCGACCGCCACCCATAAGATGCTAGGTTACCAATTAGTGCATTGAGCAAATCTTCTGATGTAAAATATCGAGCTATTAAGACTTGGTAAATAAGACTCGACGGCCAGTTATAGATCTTCCAAGCATGATTAGCTAGTAGGGTTTGATTAAAGCTCGTAAAATACCTAAAATCAAGACCACCCTCCCGTTTTGAAGCTGTAAGTTTTTTCCATGCAACCCTTGGAAGACCTTTTCAATCCGGACCCGATCCCCACTAATAACGGCTTACAAGCTGTGTTAATTTTTTTGTGAGAGTGGTAGGCAAACGAAAGCTGTTCATCATGTACACAGGAAACGCATATGCAACTACCTTTATCAACGTCTTTTTGCCAGTTGTGGACAGAAACTTGCAAACAGTTTTGTACACGGTCTAGTAGATAGTGTAATTCAAAGTTTTTACTTTGACCAAATTGTTATGAGAGGCCCAAATATTTCCCACCGCCCTGCAAGTTACAATTGTTAAGGAAATTTATAACACATGATCGCGTTTGGGAAAAGACTTTGTGTCCGAAGGTAATCGCCAACTTGTTGAGGTTAATTTGCTGTCTCGAGATCGCAACATATTCTTCAAAATATTTCGTAGATGTACATTATTCTGAACATCAACCTTTACAAAAAAGGGAATGATCTACAAAGATTATGTGGGACAAAATGGGGCCTTGACGACTGAGTTTAATCCCCTGAATCCGGCCATCTTATTGCTCCTTGTTCAACATAGCGTTTAAGACCTCCGTGTAGAAAAGAAAAAGATAAGGGGAAAGTGGATCACATTGTCCTAGTCCACGAGATACCTCAAAGCAACCGCATGGGCTACCATTCACCAAAAGGGAAAATGAAGCACTATGAACACAAGTCATGATAAGATTAATCCAGTGTCAAGCGAATCACGTACGGAGTAAGACAACTTCAAGGAAATTGTACTCCACTCGGTATGCTTTGTTAATATCCATCTTGACCTCAATGAATTGTTTAAAATATGGTTGACGTGACTTTAAAACATGAAAGACTTAGTGAACGAGCATTATGTTGTTCGTGATTTGTCTTCGCGGAACAAAAGCAGCCAGCGTATCCGTGATGATATATGGCAGAATTGGTTTCAAACGTTGAACCAAGATCTTGGTTATGATCTTGGCAGAATTGGCATCATTGCAATAGAGAAGAAACCTTGAACTTTTGAAAGTATCGCATGGCCTATTGTCGGGCAATGATGCTGAAAAAAAGCTGCTGTCAAGCCATCAGGACTGGGTGCACGTGTTGAGCCAATAACAAAAAGTGGAGTATGAACCTCGTTTAATGTAATCTCACAGAGAAGATCATTGTTCGTGGCTTTCAAAATCTGTGGAACCAAGCTGGTTAGAGAATCTTCGAAGCCAACAACTGTACTAGAAGTAAAAAGCTTCCGGAAGTATCTAATTCCTTCTCGACCTGTCGACTCGATCTCATACACAATGTTACAACAACTATTTGGATTTGAGTGATCCAATTATGAATTATTCGATTTCGGATTGTGGCGTGAAAAAATCGGGTGTTAGCATCTCCTTCATTCAACCATTGGTTATGGTTCTTCTGTTTCCAATACACTTCGTCTTGACGGTATGCATCATTTAAGTCACGACGTAGGGTACGAATTGTGTCTACAGATTGAGAATACTCCCTTTGAAATCTATATATTTTTGAAGTTAATTCCTATTTACAAACACTAGAATTTAGCCTATGTGAACGATGCCATGAAGAGATAGTATGTTTACAAGCTCGAATGCGATCAACAACAGAGGTCTCTGTTTGTTGTAAACGTACGAAGACAGTAGGGTCCGACCACGCCTCCTGTACCAACGAATCCAACTCTGGATGGTCATTGCATCTGATTTCATAGCGAAATAACTTAAAGCCAACGATCAGTTTGTGTATAAACCATAAACAACACAAAGTTTGTAGAGTATTATGTGCGTATTCATGAATGAGCTTACAGATATATATATATATATATATATAAAGTAATTAACCAACTTGCCGAAATTACAAAAGAAAGCAAGGTTTATACAAGAAATATGTTGATACACGTTAACATCCCCCCTCAAGTTGGAGCATGTAAGTTCCGATGCCCAACTTGCATAAGAAACCAACAAAGTCTCTTTGCCCCACATTTTTAGTTAAAATGTCCACATGTTTAGGCGTGGTGATAGTGAAATGTTGCCCGCGATAATCTAATTACGCACAAAGTGACTATTATTCTCTACGTGCTTTGTGCGCTCATGAAAAACCAGATTTTTGGCTATATATATTGCTGATTATTTGTCACAAAACATGTTCATTGGAGCTGTATGAGTGACACAAAGATTGAAGAGTAAGCGCTTAAGCGAAATCAATTCCTGAGAAAGGTAAGACATTGCGTGGTATTCAGCCTGTGTTGAAGATCGACTAACGGTCTATTGTTTCTCTATTTTCCAAGCAATGGGCGAAGACACAAGTTGTACAAAATAACTCGTGATTGATTTGAAAGTTAGAGGACATGTTGCCCAATCTATTAATGGTTAAATCTGAATCTGAGATGAGCATGATCCCTTGTCCCAAACTATTCTTGAGGTAGCGAACAACTCGGCATGCGGTATCCCAATGTTCTTCTCTAGGGGACTGCATAAATTGTGCTAATGTGTAAACAAAATAGGAAATTTTGGGATGTGTTACCTTTAAATAGATTAACAGACCGATCAAACGGCGATACTAATTTGGATCAAGTAACATTGGCGATTACGATAAAGCCAGCTTGTGATTATAGATCATTAGAAAAACTACAATACCCATAAAAACTTGTCTGAGCAATGATCTCTAAGGCGTATGGTCGCTGAGCTAGATTAAAACCAGTGTTGTTTCTAGCCACTTCAATACCCAAGAAATACTTCAGGTGGCCTAACTCTTTCATTCAGAAACATGTAGATAGATAAGCTTTAAACTCAGCAATAACAGCTGGTGAGTTTCTTGCAATAATGATGTCATCCATATAGACTAATAGACGTATTACTGTCCCATATTTAGCATAGGTGAACAATGAGTAGTCCAATTTGGATTCTTCAAAGCCATACAAAAGCAGAGCCTGTGAAAGCTTTGAGAACCAACATCGAGGTGACTGTTTGAGACCATAGACAGATTTATGGGGCAAAGATATGTCTGCATTTTAATCCATTTTAGGTTCATAAATCATTCTATTTTGTATCCATATCCTTTGCATTTACATCATTGTAGAGTCTTTTAGGTCTGCATTGCATGTTTTGCACTTGCATTGCATTTGCGTAGTTTCAGGAACATGTTTGGAGCATTTTGGAGTGCTTCAGACTAAAGGCAAGAGGAGACTTGGATTGGAATCAAGACCTAGATCAGAAGGAGCTTGAAATGGAAGAACACAACTCACTCACCTAGTCCCCTCGCCAAAACACTACGAGTGAAGCTGTGCTCGTGTCTAGAAGAGAAGACTCACTGGTTGTACTCAATGACTTGTTGTGAGTAGATATCTTTAGGGTTAGTGAGGAGATGAGTTAGATCTAGGTTGGATCATGGTAATCTATCTTATCTAGGTTAATATTGCTCAGATTTTGGTAGATTAGATATGTCTAATGCTTGTTTCAACCTGATCACTTGAGACATGAACTCAAGGCACCAAACACCCACCAAGTGTTTGTTAAAATGCCAAGTTAAGTTCTAGTCTAGAATTGACTGCTCTTTCTCAAGGGATTGATGTTTAGAGTGGTTAGTTTGCTTATTATAGTCTATTCTTAATGCCAACATGGTTTGATCACCAAGAGATTTGGTTTTGGTCAATCTCAGATTGAGGATTCATTATCCATGAGAATGGTTTGAATGATTGATTTACAGATTCTATAGCTCAAAATCTCCCTGTTAGGTTGCTGGATAAGAGGAGAGAACCATGATTCCACTAAAATCAATGACCCCTTATCTCCTCATGAACCCTTGTTTTATCTCTTATTGCATTCGCTTATCTTGCTCTGTTTCCTTGCTATTTCTCTGTTTTGTATTGCACTGTTCTTAGTACCTATGCTCTGTTTTTATGATTGCTGTTCTTATTGAGTTTCAAATCACATATCTGATAATTGGCTTGAACTCATAACTAGTTGCATTACTGATTGTTAAACTGCTTCCCAGTTGGTTCTATACCTTAAGTACTATAAGGATTTGATAACCTAAAATGACTAAAATCCTGTTACCAAATTAGCACCGTTGCCGAATTCGGATTTATTAGTTTTAGTTGGTTTTTATTAGATCATTAGGATCACGTTCTGGTTACTTTGAGGTTTTCAAGGTTTTAACATTATTCACGTTCTACTTATGAAACGTTTCCAGGTTAGCTCGCTCACTCTACTTGCTTGCATAGCGAGTGGTTCATCACCAGACCAACACTCGCCTATTCTACTCGTTGTCTGCACTGCAAGTTGGACGTTTCTGGGTTCATTTTCTGAGTACATGCATACCAGGTCTCAGGAAAATTAGAATCTGCTTGGGTTGGTTGATAATATCCACAAGCGTCCACATGAATTCAGAGAGCAGAGAATCGGTAATTAAATCGAAGAGGATGAAATGAATGCTAATATAACCCAAATGGTTATACTACTAATACCAATCCTCCCACACCAGTTGATCCGCCACCTGCAGCACATGTTCGTAGACCTTGACGCATTGGAGCTGGAGATGCACCAAGTATCCATACTAAGAGGCATGGTATACAACCTCCAAGCATCCCGAACAAAAACTTCAAAATTAAGAGCAGATTGCTCACTATGATTCAGGGAAACAAGTTCCATGGGCTACCATCCGAAGACCCATTGGATCATCTTGATGAGTTTGAGAGGCTGTGTGGTTTAGCAAGGATCAATGGTGTTTCTGAGGATGCATTGAAGCTAAGGCTTTTTCCTTTCTCACTTGGGGATAAAGCACATCTTTGGGAGTAGCACTTACCACATGGACTCATCACTACTTGGGCAGATTGCAAGTGAGTCTTCCTTGCAAAATTCTTCTCTAATTCCTGAACAGCAAAGTTAAGAAATGCTATTTCCAACTTCACTCAATCTGGTACGAAATCGCTAGCTAAGGCATGGGAGAGATACAAAACTTACCAAGCCCAATGCCCACACCATGGAATTTCTGAAGAGTCTATCCTTAGCCAATTCTACCGTGGAGTTCACCCAAAGATCAATATGTTGCTTAACACTGCTAGCCATGGTCACTTCCTGAATCAAGAGGTTGAAGAAGGTAGAGCGTTGATTGAGAATTTGGCTCTTGCTGATGGCCAATATGGAGAAGATTATGATCGTACCGATAGAGGGTCAAGTGAATCATTTGGTTAGCAGGAAGGAGTTGAAGACTTTGCATGATAAATTGGATAAGCTGCTCATGGTTCATTACAAGCAGGTTAATCTTGTGGAAGAGGAACATGTTCTAGAAGGGGAGGATGAAATGGTTACTAAGATCAGTTTCATGCAAAATCAAGGTGGATAGGGGCAATGGAACAAGTACAAACAGAATAACAATCTCTCTTACAAGAGCACTAATGTAGCAAACCCACAAGATCAAGTCTATCCATCCTAGTCTACTCAGAAAAAGGCTTGGATCCCTAAGCAGCAATACCACTAGAGCTTCCAACCGACACCTCAAGCTTCAGCATCCGATCAGCAAGCTCCATCAGACATTATGGAGATGTTTCAGCAAATTCGCCAAAGCCAGACTACATAGGAAACTGAGTTGACAAAGAAGTTTGCTAAGGTTCATCACATGATTAATACTTCCTATAGGGATCTAAATTGCAAGTTTGAGTCCATACTTAAGTATGTTGAGAGTCAGCAAGCATCTTTTTCTGCGAAGACTACTGGGCATCTACCAGGAAAAGCTATTCAGAATCCTAATGAATACACTACCCAATCTATCACTCTCCATAGTGGTAAAGAGCTCCACAGCGAGTTGAAGCTACCAAAAGACACTGAAGACAGTGTAATTCAAGAAGGGGAGGAGATAAACGCTGCAAAAACAGCTTATGAAACTCCACTCGCCAGTGCCCCTCGTCATACACAGCGAGTGGATCCTTCTGACACTCCTAAGTCTTAGAATTTATCGGCTCTGAGTACACCAATATTTTAGCGTCTGGAGAAAGTAAGAGCACCTTTCCCTGCACGCCTCAAGAAGGATCACACACAGAGGTATTAAGAGCTTTTTGAGAAGCAAATGAAGGAGGTCAAGCTGAAGATACCACTCTTAGATGCATTTGCTCTAATTCCTCAGTATCAGAAGTTCTTGTAAGAAGTAGTCAAGGATAAGATTTATTCGGTAGAAGGATTGGAGATGGAAAGCTTTGAGTGTAAAGCTGTTGCTGAAGCTTAGGTAGTCTTGATGAAGTTAGAAGATTCTGGAACATTCACTTTGCCATGCTCATTGGGCCATCTTGATTTCAAGAAGGGGCTGTGTGACCTCGGAGCTTCCATAAACTTGATGTCATTCACTGTAGCTAAGGCTGAGCTTTAACAACTATAAGCCTTGCAAGTTGTCTTTGATTCTAGCTGATCGATCCACACGATCACCTCATGGATTGCTAGAGAATATGCCCATCAAGATAGGACAGGTGTAAGTTCCTACATATTTCATTGTGATCAACATGGATGAGGAGCCTTAAGATCCATTACTGTTCGGTAGACTATTCTTAGCATCAGTTGGGGCGGTTATAGACGTGAAGAAGATGACAATTAAGCTGAATTTAAGTCAGGACATAAGGATGGAGTTTGATCTGAATGAAGAATCAAGGAGGCCAATAATTGAAGGCCAAAGCTTTACAGTGACTTAGCTCAATGATGCTATTGGTGCTGAGAATGAAGAGGAGGGAACTTTGGTTTCTTTCCCAACACCACACTAGTCTGAAAAGTGTGAAAAGTCGAGCTTGAGACTCTAAACAAGCTCACTTGGGAGGAAGTCCCAAGCATATCCTTTGTATATAGTTTCATTTCTAGTTTTTATTGCTTTATTTTTGCCTTTTATGAACATATTGTGTTTGGTTTGTGGTTATAGTTATGTTGTTTTCAACACTTAAAAGGGCGAGTGTAGTATTTAGCACTTTCACAGGCTGCACTCGCAGGACCAGCTCGTTGACATAGGCGAGTCCCAAAAACTTTGACAAAAGAGGAGTATTGCACTCGACTATACGGCGAGTGTTTGATCCGAGTCCAAATTTTTCAAGGGCTGTTGACTTTTTAGTTGACCTAACTCGGGTCAATATGAACTTGTATCCTTTCTGGTGATGTATTGAGTGAGTGATTGCATAGGGGACATATTTTGGAGCATAATCTAATGATCCTCTATTGCTAATCATACTTTTTCACTCAAATACATCACCTAATCTCTTTTGTTTTATGATTTTGATCTCACAATGAATCATTTGCTTAATCTCTGGGAATTGATTGATGATTAATTAGATTAAGTATTGATTAATTCATACTAAACCGTATCCAGATATTTTGTTTCTTTTTTGAATGTCTTTGTTCACATAGGATATTAGATCATCGGAGCTCGGGACAGTCACTGAGTAATTGTGTGGATCAGTTTGGGATTTGTTGGGTTTGATGAACAGTATTCAGAGGCCCATTGCGAGTCCACTAGGCGAGTAGCCCATAAATGGCTTCTAGAAGGTGTGGTTGAAGCTGACTCAACCATGGTCAAAAGTGTACTAGGGGAGTCAACTTACCAAGGTTTCTTGAATGGTGAGTTAAGTTGACTCGACCATAGTTGGAGAGTGGACTAGGCGAGTTAAGCTTTGTGTGGCCAAGAACCTTCACTTTTGAATTGTGTGGACAGAAATCAAGCGGAGTTGGCAAGTGGAAGTGGTTGAGCACATGGTTTTGGATCCTTGTGTCAGTTTTTGTCTCCC
The DNA here is from genome assembly GCA_900406405.1 of Lepidium africanum. Classification (NCBI taxonomy): domain Eukaryota; kingdom Viridiplantae; phylum Streptophyta; class Magnoliopsida; order Brassicales; family Brassicaceae; genus Lepidium; species Lepidium africanum. The sequence goes on from OVAX01000621.1 coordinate 42,663, forward strand.
ACTCACTTACTCCTCTCGCCTATATAAGTGAGCTCAGTCCACATTTCTTCCTCACACCAATTTCCTCCACTCTCTCTCTAGTTCAAGCATTCTCTAATTTCTGAGCAAGTTTTCAGTTCATAAGTCTTGACTCGGTCCTGTGCCAATGAGTCCATTCAGCAAGTTGAAGCAGTTTTGTTGAGGTTCAGTGAGTCCAAGCACTACTCGCAGTGAACATCTGAGTACCACAGGCGAGTCGAAGTAGGAGCGGGTCCATACCTGAAGATTTGTCAAAATACAGAACTCACTTGCTACCTACAGCGAGTGAGATATGCAAGTTGCTTGTCCCAAGTCTCACCAAGGCATCTTTACTCAATTTTTCCTGCTTTTGCACCATGTCTGATAGAGATTTGATCGAAAAAATAACACACCGGATCTGTGTGGATGCTTACAATCGAGCTTTAGAACATGACAAGAGGGGGGCGGTTAAGAAGAAGAAAGTCACCAAAGAAGCAAAAGCTACTGCTAAAGCTGCGGCTAAAGCCTCCAAGCATTCTTGATGATTCTGATTTTTCGGGTAGTAAACGAAAGCATGTCAAGGATGGCAGGAAGCTCATAATTCATGAAGAGAATGAGGAGGAGGAGCCGATTGTTCAATAAACTAAAGAAGTGATGGAAACATCTATTTAGTCGCCATTACCCATTCCTAGTAAGTCAAGTTCCAACTCCTTGATTAAATCATTGAAGAGTGCTTTGAAGGCACACAACAGGAAGACTGAGTTATCAGGGATTTCGATAAGGGAATGAGTGAGTTTTGGAAGTGTTGATATGGATGATTCACCGGTTGATAAGGGTAAAGGAGTTACTGTTCCTGAGGTAGAAGTATTTCGGGAGATGATGTAGATTCGAGTTTATCTTTTGTTCTCGCCAACAACTTCAGCAACTATCGATCTAGAGAAATGGTTCAAGTTGAAAAAGGTACTCATAAGCCTATCTTTATTGGAGGTGTTGTAGCTCATATTCTGAAGGCTTGTGGAGTGGACTTAAGCGAATCGGAAGTGTATCCACCAAGGTTTATGAAGGTTAGTTGCCTAAGGGGAGCCAAGTTCTTATGGAGAGAGGTGGAGAATAAGCAGTTGCTATACATGTTCAACCATCCACTTTGGGCAGATGCAAGGATGATTCTACGTTGTCCAGAGCTGACTTCGATCAAGAGGATTGGTAATGTCATATTCATCTTTCTCCTGAACTCCTTGGTTGATGAGTATGTACCACCACAAGAATCTCCGGCAGCTTCACCGGAAAACGAAGATGAAGTTGAGCCAAAAACATACTTTTTTGAGGAGTTTAATGCACAACGACAGGGGATTCCTACTAAAGAAGCACATAAACGAATCGAGAAGTTGCTGAGTTAGGGAAATGGTTGGTAAAGAAAGTAAAGGGGTTTGCTATAGAGAAACATGAATGGAAACAAGAACGTGAAGAGATGAGGAGAGAGTTGGATGCACTCAAAAAGAACGGTTTAGTGGAGAGATCCCTCAGACTCAAGCTCCACAATCACCTTGGAGACGCCACTCAATTTCAGAGGACGAAATGCACACTCCAGCACCTGCCCCAGGAAGACACTCATCAGTAGAAAGGACTCTAGCACTCAAAAGAAGGCCTTGTAGACAGAGAAACACTGACTCTCTTTCTCTACTCGCTGTACCTTTGAGTGAATCAATTCTAGAAATGCCAGATTTTGATGCCTCACTTGCACCACTCGGTAGAACCAGTGAGTTGTCCCCTAAAGGAAACATAATGCCTTTCTATGTCCAACCAATTGAAGAGGCACCTTAATTTCATCACAGACACCTAACCAACTACGCTCTGGATGAGATGAATGCCTCCACCTCACACATATTCGACTACAAGTGAGGTGCCATGTTCTATCACTCTTCATTGTATTTACCGTTGCATTTTTAATCGTTTGCTATTTCATGCATTGTCTAGATTTTTCCTTCAGATTTTTATTCACACTGAGGACAGTGTGATTTAAGTTTGGGGGTGGGTTCTAGAGTACATTTCATAGTAGAATCATGCATACATCTATGTTTCATAAAAATCCAAAAAGATTTTTTTTTTAGCATCCTTTGATTCATGCATTCATGTAAGGCATAGAAAAGCACAAAAAATCAAAAAATCTAAAAAAAATTCAAACATAGAATGTCATTTATTTGCATATCATATAGATTGAGTCTAGTTTGCATTGGGAACTATGATGCTTTTGTCTTGTTTGCTGCTGGTTTGATGATTAGAATTATTGCGCTCATCTTAAGTTGTTTAATGCATTCATTCTCGCTTGAAATTAAAACTGAACCATGCTTGGAATTCACGGAATGTACTGCATATTTTGATTGAAAACGCTGTGATTCGATGTTGTCCCTTGCTTAAGTGATAACCAGAATTTGATTAGAAATTATCTAGTATTTGCATCGCTTTGGAGTTTATGGATTTCACAAAATACTTGCATCACTTTGGAGTTTATGGATTTCACAAGTAGAATCCCACCTTGTTGCATAATCACTTTATTTCAAACCATGCCATATTTGTTATGTGAATATGAGGCCTATTTTCAGATTAGCTTAGCATAAAGTGTTAGGTGAGAACTGAGAAGAGCATGTCTCCATGTAGATTCTGATTCACGACTTTTGGATCAGACTAGGATTAGGTAGTTATGGTTTTGGTTGTGGGTTTTGGTTGTGTTTAAGCAGGAAAAGTTATGAAGAGTATAAGCAAGGAAATGAAAGGTTTAAAAGAAGGAGTTTAAGGAGGGAATGGGCTGAAAGTAGAAAAGACTTCTAGTAAAGGTTTTGGAAAACTGAGAGAATAAGAAATGTTCTAAGTATGAGAAAAGAAAGCATTAGTCTTGGATAAAGAAGAAAAGAGCCTAGTGCTGTAAGTGTTTAAGTTCCAAAACTGCTAGAAGTTCAAGTAATAAGACCCTCTCCTTAGATTTTCGATTGGAAAAGCTTGTGTTAATGATCTTGGTGGCTTGAAAAGAAGAAACCTTATGTTGAAAGGGTAGACTAGGATCATATTCTGGGTTTAGAATGGCTAGGTTGGATCGTTTGGGTGTATGGGTAGATGGACATATGCTCTTGTATGCGCCTATTGGATCTCACCTTTAGCATTATGATGAAGCTTATTCCATTTTTGAGTGATCCCTTGATGCATTGATTAACCATATACTGTAGGAGATCATTTTAATCTCTTAAACCTTACCTTGGCCAAATGAACTCCTCATTGATGCTTATACTTGATCCACAGTTCTGAATTTTAATGAATGTTAAAAGGGACAACTGATTTGAATGCATGAGTAGTCAAGGTTGAATCCATTCGGTTTTGAGATGATCATGGCTAGTGTTTTTGAGTATAGCTGAATGTTTTCATCCTAGAACTTTTGACAAGGACATTGATTGTTTAATTTTCGAATCAACATATTTTGGCTATGAGTTCCCAATGTTGCATCCTTTCTTCCTTCTTAGATTTTTGCATTTTTGCTTGAGGCCAAGCAAGATCTAAGTTTTGGCGAGTTGATATGTCTGCATTTTGATCCATTTTAGGTTCATAAATCATTCTGTGCTCATGTCCAGAAGAGAAGACTTGCTGGTTGCACTCAATGACTTGCTGCAAGTGAAGTGAAGATGTACCTGACTCAACGTAGAAGAATATCACTCGTCCAGATGCCTCGCCTACACCAGCGAGTGGACCTGATACAGACACCCAAATGCATCAATCGGCCACACCACTCGCTGTTAACCTGCGAGTGGCGTATTTTGATGACTTTTATTTTCTGCGTTGACCGCGCTAGGTTTAATGTAAGGAGGCTATTAAATACCCCTTTAGCCCCCAAAAACAGATATTCTCATTTTTACTTTTTTTAGTAGCATCAAAACAGCCACTTTTCTCTTTTGTTCTTAGATTTATTACTTCTTTAGAGTAAGATCTTGGAATATGGATTAAGTTGTTGTCTATGGGTTTTTAATGAAGTTTGCTTAGTTTTTCATGCTTAATCTATTCATGTCTTCATCTCTAAATTATGGGTTTATGTTATTTGCTATGATTAGTGAGTAGATTTCTTTAGGGTTAGTGAGGACATGGGTTAGAGATAGGTTGGATCATGGTAATCTCTCTTATCTAGGTTTGTATTGCTCAGATTTTGGTAGATTAGATATGTTTAATGCTTGTTTCAACCTGATCACTTGAGACATGAACTCAAGGCACCAAACACCCACCAAATGTTTGTTAAAATGCCAAGTTAAGTTCTAGTCTAGGATTGACTGCTCTTTCTCAAGAGATTGATGCTTAGAGTGGTTAGTTCGCTTATTATAGTCTATTCTTAATGCCAACATGGTTTTGATCACCAAGAGATTTGGTTTTGGTTAATCTCAGATTGAGGTTTCATTATCCATAAGAATGGTTTGAATGATTGATTTACAGATTCTATAGCTCATATCTCCCTGTTAGGTTGCTGGATAAGAGTAGAGAACCATGATTCCACTAAAATCAATGACCCCTTATCTCCTCATGAACCCTTGTTTTATCTCTTATTGCATTCACTTATCTTGCTCTGTTTCCTTGCTATTTCTCTATTTTGTATTGCACTATTCTTAGTACATATGCTCTGTTTTTATGATTGCTGTTCTTATTGAGTTTCAAATCACATATTTGATAATTGGTTTGAACTAGTGACTAGTTACATTATTGATTGTTAAGCTGCTTCCTAATTGGTTCGATACCTCAAGTACTATGAGGATTTGATAAACTAAAAGGACTAAAATCCTGTTATCAAGCAAACATATGTAATTGGGTTTTGAAGAATTAAAACCGGGAGGAAGATGCATATAATCCCCCTCCTTTAAAACTCCATGGAGAAATGCATTATGAACGTTCATATGATGTACTTCATAACCTCGAGCAGCCCCAACTATGAGAAACATTATGATTGTGTCCATCTTCGCCACAAGAGCAAATGTTTCTCCATAGTCCTTGCCTTCAATTTGTCAATATCCCATAGCAACCAGACGAGCCTTATGTTATTCGAGAATACCATCAACTTTGTACTTCAGCTTAAATACCCAATAACAACTAATGGCTTTCTTACAAGGGGGAAGAGGAACCACATAGTAAGTGTCATTGCACCATCTTTCATCTTTAAGAGCCTCGTGATAGTTTTTGGGTTCAAGAGAAGCCAAAATCACTGCTTGGAAGGCTTGGTGTGTGGCCGAGACTTTCAAATATGACAATTAATCAGACAGAGGATACATGGAGATGAAATTGGATTCGAACTTACAGTGTTAATCACGTAATTTTTGAGCAAAATTGGCTTTTAATTTGCTCGATGACCACGACCTAGAGGCTTTGGTTTTGGAGGTGGAGATTCTTGAGGGATTGCCAGAGTTTGCAATTTTGGTTTAGTTTCGGTCAAAGATGGTATATTTTTCTGTCAAAGTCGGATATTTGTTTGGAGAATTTTATATGGCGTTTTTTTTTTGAGAAGAACAGAAGGAGTCCGATTAATTAAATATCCAGCCGTCAAGATTAATTCTCCCTAAAACTGATGGGAAGTGATACGTGGAACCTCAAAGCTCGAGCTATGTTGAGGATATGGCGGTGTTTTCTCTCCACACAACCTTTATGATTAGGAGTTCCGACACATGAAGTCTTGTGGTGGATTCCTTTATAGCGAAGAATAACTTGTAAACTAACAAATTCACCTCCGTTATTTGATCGTATTGTACGAATAAAGGTGTTAAATTGTTTCTCGACCAAAGCAACAAAATCGAGTAAATGTTGCTGTGTTTTATGTTTCATTTTTATCAAGTAAATCTCACACAGCATGAACAATCTTCCACAATTGTCAAGAAGTAACGAGCTCCAAAAGATGATGGAGTTGTGTAAGGTCCCTAAATATCACAGTGAATAAGATCGAAAAATTTTTAATCTCTTATTCTCACTACTTAAAAAAGAATCTCGAGTTTTTAGCTCGAAAACAAGAATCACAAACTGTTTTTGAATCAATAGAAACAAAAACTCCAGGCTAAGAATGCATTATTTTCACTGAAGGATGACCCATACGGTTGTGCCAAAGATCAAAATCCCCCAACACCTTTGTATCAATAGCAGCGACCCTCTCCATATGATAGAAGTAAAACATACCATTCTCCCTTTTACCTACACCAATCACCATCATGGTAATGCGGTCTTGGATGACAAGGAAGTTGTCAGCAACTTGCAAAACACAATAGTTCTCGTCCATCAATTGACCAAGTGAAATAAGATTAGACTTCATTGCTTCCACATAGAAAACATATTTCCTAACTAGATTTTGACCAAAACAAACTGTGCCTTCTTTGACATAAACTTGTTCTGTTCCATCAGTCAAAATAACAAGTACTGGGGACATATCTCAAAGATAAGAAAGAACAGAAAACTTTTCCGTCACATGATGGGAAGCGCCTGTGTTTAGAATCCATGTAGGAGTAGAAGACGTACTAGACAGAGTTTCAGGTGTTATCGCAGTAGTCAAAGCAATTCTGATCGCTTTCCACTGAGTTATTCCAATAAGTGCATCATGATATCCATCAGTGACAACACAATTCACGTGTGCCATCAAGTGAGATGAACCTTATGTAACAGTGTTTGCAAAAACAGGCATCGTATGAGCTGTCTGCGGTTTCCCTTGCCTTTGCCTTTAGTGATATGTGATCATGGGCGATCACCTTACTATTCAGGATAGCCAATTACCACAATGTTTGCACAAAACAGCAGCCAAGTCAGGTGTTCGAGAATCAGAGTTAAAGTAAGGTTTGACCTAAGCAGCAAAAGTAGCTATCAAAGGCTTTGCATCTCAGTCACGAATACTGATATGCATGCATTATTCCTGTTTGATCAGAGTGTAAGTGTACTCGAGCTGTGAATATTGATATGATCGAACCAAATAATTGATCATCCACGCCAAACAAAAATTGTTGGATCTGATCTTCTTCTTTGTCACGTTCCTGCAAAGTCCGCATATCACATATGCAATTGCCGCATTTACAGAGACGCAGGGGCCGATAAGTGACCATGTTGTCCCATATTTTGGTAAGCTTACCAAAGTACTCTTCCACCGAGCCTCCATGTTGTTTACAATTTTCCAATTCCGCCTTGAATTGTTGAATCCTTGGTCCTCTTGTTACATTAAAACGTTTTCGGATATGATCCCATACATCCGTTGCGTTGTCATGATGGGAGATGTTAGAGAGGAGATCTGGTTCGATCGTCATCTTGATCCACTAAATGGGAGCAAGGCATTGAGTGGTTCCTAATCATCGAGTCTGCAACTGGTTTCGTGATTGACCCATCAAGAAATCTAAATTTCTTGCGAGAACATAGAACTATTTTGAAAGATCATGCCCATTCATCATAGTTTTATCCACGAAGGAGAGGTCGAGAGATAATGGCTCTAGGATGATCGGCAACCGTCAAGTCAAAAGGAGATATCGTTATCTTAGTTTCAGTTCATTCAATCAAAGCATCGTTGTTGCTTGTCATGATGTTGGGTTTGAGTCAGATTGACTAGTTCAGGTCGAGGTTTGAGAGATTTTAAAGTGGTTAGTACTCTGATACCGTGTAGAAACCAGAGACAACACAAAGGTTAAAAACTATTATGTGTGTATTCATGAACGAGTTTACAGAGATATATACAGAGTAATTGATCTACTTGCCTAACTAACAACAATATAATTAAGGAAAGCAAGATTCATACAATGAATGAGTTGATATATGCTAATAGTTTATTTATCAATGCGTAAAATCGCAGATGTATAATCTGACTCGATTAATAGTAGATATTCAACAAACGAGGCAGGGTACTTTGCTAACCACTTAGAATTCGCCATCGTTTTGTCAAACATACATTCAACCACATGATATCCATGTTGTTCAACAAATTCGAAGATCAATATACACCAAGAAACCTACAATAAAGCTTTTTTTATAAAAGGAAAATATTAATAAATTAATCATTTACAATAAAGTTTAATTTAGTGTATATATAGGTGATATTGAGTTGATTAAAAGTGAATATATATAATCGAGGCATGTCTCACAAAAGAAAAAAAATCATAGATATAGACAAGTAAAGTAAGTAAACCAAAAATGGACAAAAGAAAGAAGAAAAGTAGAAGAAGGCATAATTGTCTCATTGATCGATCAAAAGTAAAAAGAGTGAATTGGTGTAATATACACAAACAAAACAAAATTAAAGCAAATGCCCTTTTTTTTTTGTTAAGTGAATACCAAGGGTCCACTTATGTAAATGACAAAAATGTCCTTCAGAGCATATTTCTGATTGGTACCCGGTAATACAAAGTGTACCAGGTAACACATATGTTATCTGCAAATATATGTAGTACATGTTAATATATTTATTAGTTGCTACATAGATATATATCAGGTAACAAATATGTTACATACTAAGTTATATACCATATTTAATGCGTTGTCTCCGAGTATGTTACCCGGTAAAACATATTGTACCGGATAACATATTTATTATACGCTAAAAATAGATGTAACAACAACTAATATATTTCATACACTGATAACATATTTAGTATCTGCTAACATATTTAGTACCTGCTAACATTTATTGTTTTTGCTAACATATTTCTTAACTGTTAACATGCAACTCATTTAGTGCCGCTACGACATATGTTACAAGGGTAACTCATTAAAGGTATCGGGTAACATAACATGTAAACGGTAAATTACAAAGTAGACAATACAGAAGAACGTACTCGGTAATAAATTTAATATCTCCAGTGTGAACATACCTCTCAAATCCACCATTTCTCTTCTTGCTCCTTTCATGTTTTTCTCTGATTTTTTTTTGTTTCTTGTTATGTGATGAATAGAATTGCTTCACCACCTTGGGTATTTATAGGAAGAACTTGAGAGTTAAAGGGCCAAGATAATTGACAAATCTGAGCTTCAATTTTTAATCACCAACTTGGATAAGCTTCCTAATTGTCTCCATTGATTTCTCACCATCATAAACAACAGCTTCGATCGATATGTAAAGAGAGAGACCTTGCATCAAATCCCTTTGACTAGAAGAGAAAAGAAGAAGAGAAAATAAAATTAAGAAAGAAATCGTGAGAGAAAAAAAGGATGAATCGATCTAAATTATTCTCATGATTTAAATTTGTCATCATTTAAATCGACATCAAAAATTAAAGTAGGTAAATAAAATGCATATGGATGAAGTTTTTATAATTTTTCTCTTCATAGAGGATGCAGAAGAAGATAGGAAAAGCAAAGAGAGAAAAGAAAGAAAGAGAAAAGAGAGAAAACTTAAAAGAAAAAGAAAAATGTAAAAGAGACTTAAACAATCTAGAAATTATAGGGGAGATAGTTACTTAATTAAAGTAAGTTTTGTGTATATTCACACAAATTACTCAAATAAAAATGAGTAAGACGACAATTGTTTCTCCAACGGTTCAAAACTGCCGCCAGATATATGATACCGTTAATTAAAAGACATGTCATCCTTCCGACAGATAACGACACATTGGAGAAAACGTGTCTTTCTCACTACGACCGATGACCGACATGTGGCATAGCGTGATTTTTATTGACGCGTTTCATAACGGTAATCAAATCACTTTAACCGACCGCACTCAATCGCCTCAAACTTCTTATTTCCTTTAATTCCCTTTATAATTTGAAGCTCTGTATATTATGCAATGTTATAATTATGTACGAATTTAAATAAAATTTAGCGATTTCATTGTTAATCAATTATTAAAATTTAATAAAATTGGAGTATCATTATCTTTAAGTTTAGTTGCTGTTGCATAGGACATCATTTTTATCATATATATTTTATACAAAAATTTACATATATTGATCATTTTTTCTAACTTTCTAAGATCTCTTTTTGGATTCTTAAAGAATACTTGAATCCAATGTTCGTAAATGTGCAATTTTTTTTTCTTTCTCATCTTTGTTGTGATGAAGAAAATCTGATTATTTTCATTAGTTTAGCATGAGCATGGTTTTCTGTATAAATATTGCTATATGAAAAATAGAAAAAACTTCTCAATCACATGGCTGGTTCTTTTTCTTCTCCTCTTTTTATTTTATTTTATTTTTTTTGGATAAATCTTCTTCTTCTTTTCCTCTTTCAATTATTTATATATCATTTTATGATTTCTACATGGCTTGTTATATAGACAGTGTCAAGGTTTATACGTATTAATACAGCAATTAATTTGAAGTTAAGTTGAAGAGAAAGATCAAAGTCGAAACCAAGATGATATTCGTTAGAAGCAAATTACACATGTAACGATGAAAAAAAGATAGGTTACATTGATAAATTCTTTGTATGTTCATGTCAACATTTTGTAGTCAATTTGCACATAGTCTTTATCAAGAAAACATATATAATAGTTTATTTCTTACACACATACTATTTGTGGTTTTTATTCACCTACTATGAAAGATGTTTTAAATGTTAAAAGAAAATTTCTTTGAACCTGTCTGCAAAAAGAGCTCAATTCCAATTTTGTAATCTCAAAGACTTGAATAAAGTTTGGCACGTAAATTGATTTAGTATCTTCTAGAAGTCTTTCGATCATTCGAGAAATTGTTCATATTAAATTTAAAAAAAGAACGGTGGAAAATTGACAAAAAAATTGACCGAAAGAGAGACCGGTGGATGATTGTATACGTAATACTCTTCTATTTTTTTGGTCCACTATTATTCTTATCAATTTATTTGGAATATAAAATTTATCTAGTAACATTTACATTAGAGTTAACTGTGTGCTATGAAAGGAAAGACCAAAGGATTTGACAGATAATAAAAAGTGAATATTGTTGCGACGGTGGCCTAGTATAAGAGACTCTCGCAGATCAAAATACTAAAAGACGTGTAATTTCGATACTTGAGAATCACAACACCAACATTGTTTTAGTCAGCGAATAAGTAAATATTGTTGTGGATTTAAGCCCATGTAAAGTATGGTCATGACTCAAATATTAAAACCCATAACATGTGATATTCCTATATTGGACTTATCATGTTGGGTTTGGGAGAGTTACTTGACGATTTTTTTGGGGTTTTTTTTTAATTCATATCTTAAATATTTTTAATTATACACTCTGAACGAGATTTGTATCACATAAATTAATTTTTTAACTTAGTTAATAAACATTTATTTTGTTAAAAAAGTTGAATTTAACTGTATGTAAAATAGGAGAATACTTGTATAATTTATTTGAAATTATGGACTCTATATTTAAAATTATACATATTTTATTAAGTATTAATTTGGTTGGAATATATTTTATTTGTAATATTTAATTAAGTGATTTTAAAAAGTGATTTTGTATACCTATAAGTGTTTTATATGTAGGTTAATGAACAAGAACAGATAGTATATAACAATATTATATGACTAAAATTTAAATATAGAGTAGGTATATAATTAATTAAATTTGAGAAGCATAGTAGGTAATTCGGTGTCTGTGTTTGATGAGGTTTTTAATTCTTCGCAGGTACATAAGCTGAACATCTCCGTGGGGATTAAACATACAGTTTTAGTTACTCCAACAAAGACTGTGAAGTCAGTGAAGCGGATTGATATCTTCAAATCACACAATTTAGAGTCGAGATTACTTTGGATGATGTCAAACCTACTAATGGAGTAGATTGTTTGTACTTTCAAAAGATCTTTGAAAAGATGTAGGCAGTGAATATGAGTATATCCTTGCATGCCCATAGACTACAAGTATTGGAGATAATATGAAGCAAAACATGTCGTATTTGAGTACGTGCTTACTAAAAATGCAAAAATCTTGCACTAACATGTTGAGAACTCTGACCAACTTTCAATGCCGAGAAAGAGAGGTGGAAATTTTCATCTTGTTTAATTTGGTGGTAATCTCAGACAGTTATATTGTAATGAGTAACTATGATCATTTGGAATTACCAAATGATCTATTTATAAATGAAAAGGAGTGTGAGGTTACATTTGCTGAGAGTTAAGAGAATGTAGTGGGGAGTTAAGGTAATGTAGTGGAGAGTTAAGACAATGTAGTAGAGAGCAAAGATTAACAATTTGTGTGTGTTTTCAATAGGTATGGATTTATTATCTTGCTTGGGTATATGAGGAGACAAAAGTGTATAACAAAAAAATTGTAAGAGTATTAACATGATTAAAATATTGATTTTAATGTACGTTGTAACATTAAATATTTTGTGTTATTTTGTATTTGTGGTTCTAAATTAAAAATTGTAATTAAAATGATTCATGTTTTCAATTTAAAAGTATATATAATTTTAAAATTATGGTTTTAAATTAGAGTTGATGAGAGATGGTAATTTAAATGTTTTTTGTTTTGAATTGGAATGCATATATATTTGGTTTTAAATTAGAGATGATGATTTTTAACATATAATTGTAGTCATACAATAATGTAAGTTAGTAATCTAATATTGTTCTCTAATATGTTTTCTTAAAAACTTATGCTTTGTATTTGGAGAGTACAAAGTGAATGAATAATATGGTTATGAAGTGAATGAATAATTTGACTTATTTTGTATCTATGGTTCTAAATTTATAATGGTACTAATGATTTGTGTTTTCAATTGAAATGCATATAGATTTTGTTAGTGGTTTATTGTGGTTTTAAATTTGAGTTGATGAAGTGGCATCATGATAAGAGAGCACGATTTAACTTTCTATATATAGATTCTTTATATTAGAACATCTGAATATTTGTTTTTTTTCTTCGGAGAATATATGAATAGTACTATATACATTTTATGGGGTAATGCATTTATTAAACCTATGATGCATTTTTTTTGATCCGGAAAAGGGGAGAAGGCTCTCCCCAAGACATTTATTAATAAATTAAAAGAACTATAAACGGACTATTTTAGGAGAATAAATCCCGAGAGTGTTATCAACTAATAAATAATCCAAAGAATCAGGAACACTATCCAAAGAATGAAAACCAAGAGGCAAAGAAAACGCATAGTTAGCTAAATCGTCGGTTAGACGGTTTGCTTTCCTATACACATGAGAAATTCGGACCAACCAATCCTTAGATAAGAAGCCATAGCACAAATGTACTAAGTAAGAAAGAGGGTGAGAGTCACCCTTTTCATGAGAAAATCAACCACCATCTTCGAGTCTACTTCCAACTCCACTCGAGAATAACGTTTTTCCGAAGCAATCACCAGCCCATATTAGACGCCCCATAACTCTGCTATAACCATTGTACACCTTCCCAAATTCAAAGCAAAGCCTCCACACCAATCTCCACACCAATTGCCAACCTATGGTGCCTTTGTAGATTCATTTTATGATTTAATTTTTTTTCTTTTTGTGAGTTTTTTTTCTCTATGAAGTTGAACTTCCGAAAAACTAGTACAACCTCTAATGTTGGGTGAACAATGGCTGGTGACTCCAATTGCACCATGCCATTCACTCCTTTTTGCTCTCCGCCAGCAGATCTGTGTTGCCGTGATGATATGGGTCATTTCTCGAGGTAGGTTTTTGGGTTGTAAGTTCTCTTGTTCATCGTCATTACGTTGTGACGTTCTTCTCCGATGTTGGTCTTGCCAGTGATGCTTTTCCGGTGAGTATTCATTGGGCTGGGTTTGTGTCGATTATCCGTTTTGAGTTTTGACTTTTTCTACATTTGGCTTGGTTTAACTAGTGGCTTAGTGTCTAAATTTTGGTTAGATCCTGATTATTTTTGGACTAGGTCTTTGGTTAGATCTTGTTATTTGATGCTCTTCAATTGTTATTTTAATAACTAATTCGATCAGATACTGTGCTCATTTGGGTTTGGTTATTCTCGTGTAGAGGTTTGGTCTGCTCCTTGTCTGTACTTTTAAAACCTGATAGACATTTGGTCTTTTATCGGCTATATAGAGGTGTTAATTGGTCAGCTGTGTTTCCAACTTCGCCGTTTCTAGAAGAAAAGTCTCATGTTCTCCTGTCCATTTATGCCATTTTGTTTGTTTCATTCTCGTCTTTAGCTTTGCTCGACTTCTTTTTGAGGATTAGTGCAATATTGGTGTTAGATTCGTTCTTGCCAGTATACCAACTGCTTTTTCATGTGTGAGGTTCTTATATATGCAATAGAATTCTTTGCCATCAGTCTATGCTTCGTGTAGTCTCTGGTGGTATCGATTTCAGATTTGGGTTAACAGATTTTTGGGTTTTTAATTTCAAGTGTCATATTCTATTATCTTCAAGGTTTTCAGCTTTTCTCTTTTGGGCGTAGTCGTCGAAGAATTTTGTACAGAGACAAGCGAGCTTGTAACTTATCCTGTTGACTTTGTTTAGTTATTTTTTATTCTCTCCTTTTCCTTATTAGTTATTTTATGCTTTTGTTAAACCACTTTAAACTAAGAAAAAGTTTTGACTGTAAAAGGAAAACTTTTGATACGAATATGAAATCTGAAAACATAATATAAATTATTGGTTGATGTTGAAGTCAATAAAAGGTTCGATAGATAACTGCGATTTTAACAGTGCAGGACAAAGTGCGGTGCGGTACAAGTGTAGTTTTTGACGGGAGCAGTACAAGTGCGGCTTTAACTAAAAAAGTATGACAAAAGACTATGTGATTGGTGAAAATATAAAAGCAGTGCGATTTTTAGATAATATTAAAATATAACTAATATAAGAAATTTTAAGAGAATTTTAAAATTAAATAACTAAAATTGTATTATAATTGATAAAATAAACAAAGAAGAAAAATATATATAATAAAAGAAATAAAGGCAAAGCTAATATTGACTATTTTGAATTTCCCATAGCATATTTGCAGTATTATCTCTTATTTCCGATATATGTTCTCCATTATTAACTTCTATTGTTTCTATGTCTTAAATCGGTTCTTAATCCATGTTGTTCGCTCTTGTCTCAGCAAAACTCCAAAAGTCCTCTCGATAATAGAATGTAAAGACACATGACATTGATTAAACAGTTCTTGTTTATTTCTTGGAGGAGGACCGGAGTTGAATTGTGACATATGATATCTTACAACTCTGTTTCTTGATGATCTGTAAAGAACCAAAAATCCTTGCTTGTTTAGATATCCAGAATCAGCAACATAGTAATTTTTTACTGGTGGTAACTGGAACTCGGAGTCACTTTGTTGTGCCATTTTGAGAACAACTATGTCATGACATGATCCTGTTGCTCCACTTCACACATATATAAATAATATGTTCAAATCACATATTGCCATGATGTTGAATTGGATTCCAATACATTCCTTGTAATTCTGGTTTAACTTTGACACAAATATGAATTCCATCAATAACTCCAACGAATCCAAGAAAATAAGGCCAATATCATCGGTCCATTTGTAATCATTCAGGAATTTGATGTAATTTTTGTCGCATTGGTGACTTTATATAATCGCATGCAAGTCTATCAATCGCTATCAAAACTTCAAAAAATTTCCTATTAATAGTCTTTTGATTTTGTTGGAATCGTAAACCAACATCTCTTTGTACCTCTCTGTGCCCAAAAATTCAAAGAAATATAGCCATACTTTCTTCAATGCCCATATTTGATGTTTGTTGTAGACCGTAATCTGTTTGCAGCATAGTACACAATGTTGTGAAACATGGTAGTGACATTCGTAATAACTGAAGACAAGTAGCATTATCTTGTTAGAGTCGACGTAAATCATTTGTCCATCCTAAACCTTGATCATCTTGCACATGTGCTCTTTGGAAATATCGATCATAATAAGTCAAAGCTGGTTGAATTACTAACTCCTCGAATTGCTCATTTTCCAAATTCCAGAGTTCAGTTCTCTCTTCATAACTTAGATCAATGATGCCATATGACCGCAACTAACATATACGAAACACCCAAAATATAACACACCAAAATCAAATGCATCATTAATAAAACATAATTTTTCATCAACACTACAAGAAAACACTAATTTAGCAACACCCTTTTACAACGTTTTCGGGACGTTCTAAATTAGGAACGTATTGGCAACACCTTTACGACAAAACAGAAGTTCGTTGTAAAGGTGTTGTAAAAATGTTGGTATTTTACGACGAATTTACAAGCTATTAACATGTTTGAACTGATTCTTCCTAAACACGTCCCCAATTTGCAACACGCTTAGAATGAAGTTTATTTAACACGATTTAAAGACGAATTTGGAAATTTGGTAAACACGATTTTCACAATACGTAATTGATTTTTTTACAAATCTAAAATACATCGTAAAAACATCTCGAAAGATTTGTTTTTGTTGTAAAAACGTCGTTAATTTGCAAGTTGTTTACGACGAATTCTCTTTACAACGATTTAAAAATGAAATGTGAAATTAGGTATTTGTTAAAATTAAGTTCGCTTTGTTGGCACTAAGTTCGGTTTGTTGGAATTAAGTTCGGTTTGTTGACATTAAATTCGCTTTGTTGACATTAAGTTCGGTTTGTTGAAATTAAGTTTGGTTTGTCAAAATTTTGTTCGGTTTGTTGAAATTAAGTTTGGTTTTTTGAAATTAAATTCGGTTTGTTGAAATTAAGTTCGGTTTGTTGGAATTAAGTTCGGTTTGTTGACATTAAATTCAGTTTGTTGACATTAAGTTTTGTTTATTGAAATTAAGTTTGGTTTGTCAAAATTATGTTTGGTTTGTTGAAATTAAGTTCTGTTTGTTGAAATTATGTTTGGTTTGTTGAAATTAAGTTCGGTTTTTTAAAATTATAAGTTCGGTTTGTTGAAATTAAGTTCGGTTTGTTGAAATTATAATACAATTCTAATTATTACAAAGTTTGAATTCTAATCAGAACGCATTTGAAAAACAATACGATTAAACAGATTAATTTCTAAGAATTTCAACAAATCAAATTTATAATTTCAACAAACCGAACTTAATTTCAATAAACCGAACTTAATTTCAGCAAACCAAACTTAATTTCAACAAACCAAACTTAATTTTGTTGTAACAAACCCTAAATACTAAAACCGAATTATTCGTTGTAAACGCGTTGTAAACGTACAACGTCGTAACGACGTCGTAAATTAGCAACACTTTTACGACGAAACATCATTACAACGTTGTAAGTTTACAACGCATTTACAACGAGTTTAATTTCGTCGTAAATGCGTTGTAAACGTACAACGTTGTAACAACGTCGTAAATTAGCAATGCATTTACAACGAAACAGTGTTTGAAATTAAGTTTGGTTTTTTAAAATTATAAGTTCGGTTTGTTGAAATTAAGTTTGGTTTACAATTCTAATTATTATAAAGTTCGGATTCTAATTCTTATAAGTTCGAATTCTAATTCTTATAAGTTCGAATTCTAATAAAAACAAGTTAGAAAGACAATACAATTAAACAGATTAATTTCTAAGAATTTCAACAAATCGAATTTATAATTTCAACAAACCAAACTTAATTTCAATAAACCGAACTTAATTTCAACAAACCGAACTTAATTTCAATAAACCAAACTTAATTTCAACAAACCAAACTTAATTTCAACAAACCGAACTTAATTTTGTCGTAACAAACCCTAAACCCTAAAACTGAATTATTCGTTGTAACGCGTTGTAAACGTACAACGCATTTAAAATTTTTTTTATTTCGTCGTAAACGTGTTGTAAACGTACGACGTTGTAACAACGTCGTAAATTAGCAACACTTTTACAACGAAACAGTGTAAATGCGTTGCTAATTTACGACATCGTTACGACGTTGTACATTTACAACGCGTTTACAACGAATATAATTAACTTTTTTGTTGAGATTATAAGTTTGGTTTGTCGAAATTATAAGTTCAGTTTGTTGACATTAAGTTCGGTTTGTTAAGATTAAGTTCGGTTTGTTGAGATTAAGTTTGGTTTGTTGAGATTAAGTTCGGTTTCTCGAGATTATGTTCGGTTTGTTGAGATTATGTTCTGTTTGTTGAGATTAAGTTCGGCTTGTCGAAATTATGTTCGGTTTGTTGAGATTAAGTTCGGTTTGTCAAAATTATAAGTTCAGTTTGTTAAAATTCTAATTTTTATAAGTTCGAATTCTAATTTTTATAAGTTCAAATTCTAATTCTTATATGCGGCACAATACAATAAAAAACTCCTTCTTCTTGATGGAAGGATTGTCACGGTTCTTCTCAAGGATATAGTCGATTATAATATTTGTAACATCATTTTCAGAAACCATCTCGATGGTATCTTTACCAGGTGATTGAAGAACCGAACATATAATGTCAACAAAACGTAACTTATAATTTCAACAAAACCGAACTTAATTTCAACAACCCGAACTTAAATTCGACAAACCGAACTTAATCTCAACAAACCGAACTTAATTTCGACAAACCAAACTTAAATTTGACAAACCAAACTTATAATTTCAACAAACCGAAATTATAATTTGCGGTTTTTACAAAACCGAAAAATTCGTTGTAAACGTCTAACGTCGTAACGACGTCGTAACGTAGCAATGCATTTACGACGAAACAGAAGTTCATCGTAAACGCGTTGTAAATGGCCAATGCATTTACAATGCAATCGAATGCTATATAAACCCACGAGAATTCTCATTTTCCTTGCCATTTCCTCTCTTATCTTTCTCTCTCTAAGGTACTTCTCTCTACCTTCTCTCTAGATCTTCTCTAATTTTATGGAATTAGGATAGATGCAATTAGCGACGTGTCGAAACCTCGGGCTCCAGACTCCAGCCCAGAGAGATGTCGATTTAAACCAAAGAGTGATTGAGGAGCAAGAAGCCCGTAGTGCGGATTTGTTTGACCAAATTTTACGATAAATATTTGTATTTTTAAAATTTTGGTAAAATTTTTGTAAAAATTTTATAAATACTATAAAATCAAAAATTTTAAATTTAAAACATTTCTAAATTTTTAATTAAATCATAAAATATATTATAATTTTATTTTAAAAAAATAATTTTCCGCGTTTGTCCCTAATTTGTCGTAAATAGATTTCGTCCCCAATTCGTTGGGAAGAATTTGTCCCTAATTCAACGTAAAAAAATGTCTCTAATTCGTTGTAAAATTGGCCGTCCCTAATTCGTCCCTAATATTGGTGTTGTAATTTTGTCGTAAAACTAATGACGTTAATACATCGTTAATTTTACGACGAAGTTACAACGTTTGTTTTTCCTCCCAAAATTCAGAACGCTTTTACGACGCACCCTTTGCGACGAATTTACAACGAATGTCTGGTCTTGCAAATTTACCAACGATTTTACAATGAATATCCTGTTACGACGATCATGATACAACAAAATTCATTTCGTCCCTAATTCGTTGTAAAACCTATTAGCAAGGAATTAGAGACAAAAATAGGCATTGTAATATGTATGTATTCTTGTAATGCAAGTTTTACATAAAAACTTTTGAATCAAAATAATGAAACATATGTTATTTCATAACAATAAGAAAATCAATAAAACCTAGTCTTCACGAACTACTCTTCATCTCCTATATCACTTTGTGACTTGCATCTGGATTTCCTTAAATATTAAATAGGCCTTCTAGTCTAGGTGTTTGGGTCCGTTGTCCAGTTTCAAATAGTTTGTAAAACCAATACCGGGTGACTGATTACCAGTTTCCATTGGTGTACCATATGTAACTCGTTCAATATTTCTTAAATTTTCTTCTTGACCTCCGTGTACAAAACCATACTGAACATTTGTTAGAGTCGTTCTTAGCGGGCCACCTTGGTCAAAATTATGTGTTTGTTGTTTCAGAATAAAATGATTGTGGTTCCCACTGTGGAGCATTTGGTGATGTGGCCCATTGTTGAAAATCAGGTTGTACGCCTCATTGCTGAAAGATTGGTTGTGTGCCTCATTGTTGAAAATTTGGTGGTGTGCCGCATTGTTGAGCCCGTGGTGGTGTGCTGATGTGCATGATTTTTACCCTATTCTCCATTGCATTTTAGCATCATTTTTAGTTTCTTAGTTGCACATCATGTCATTAGAGTCACTTTGTGTTTAGTTTGCGCATTATAGTCCTTAGGTCATGCATTTGCATATTTTTGTGTTTTTCAGTATTTTTAGGTGATTGGAGACTTGAATCGTGAGGTTTGAATCATAAGGATGGTAGCTTGCATCAAGGAGGTTTGATTTTGAGCGTAAGGGATAAATCAAGCTTGGATTGGAGGTCTAAATGGCAAAGGAAGTGAAAAATGGTCAAGTGATGATGCTCTGGCCGTGATCTTACCTACCCGAGGCTCTTTCCAAAGCTTTTAAAAATGATGATGGCTTAAGAATTTCCCCTGAACTGAATTGGCTGAAATTTGGACACAGAATAGCCACAAGAGTTAGCTTTCATTTGACGGTGGTTTGAAGGCATTTGGATAAGTGGTTAGAATGATACAGCGAATTTACTCAATATATGCCATTCAACCGCGATGGGTTTTGGTCGCGGGTTGTGAAATTTTATCTGTGGAGAAGCCGCGACCAGACCCGCAACCTACGTAGGCCACAGACTACCAACTCAAGACAACCTCTCGACCAGACCCGCAACCTGATCTACTCGAGGACCTGCCAAAAACACACAAACTTGGCACATTTTGATTGGTTTGACCCGGTTTGTCTTGGGTGAACCCGGACCCATTTGTTTTGGGCTTTTTTTGGGCTTGTTGCTCTAGTTTTCTTCTTATAAATACTTGAGTGTTGTGAGAAACACAACAACTCTCCACCCTTTTGTTTTATTTTGGATAAAAGCATAGTTTTAGAGAGTTCTTGTTTAGTGTTGCTCAAGAACATTTTTATAGAGAGATTTGAGAAAAACTTGAGATCCATTTGGGTGATTCTTCATTCAATCATCTCTTGCTCTTTATTGAAGAATCTCTTGTCAATTTCTCATCTCTTTCTCAATATGTTCATCTTTTCTCTTGCTTGCATTTTCGATTTTGTTATGCATTTTAGTGAGTATTTTGCTTAGAATGGTTTAGGTTGTGGCTAGATCTAGAGCTTGGCTTTGATTGATTGATGCTTAGGGTTGATAGAACCTCCTATCTAGGTAGTCTTAATGCTTAACTCATCTTGATCAATTGAGTTACGTTGCTAGGAAAATCATCGCTCGAGAAGTGTTCAATGAAATTCCCGATAGCCTATTTTAAGGATCTTTCTCCATAGCCTTCAAGAGATGATGTTAAGGGATTGATTGGTCATAGTGGACTTGTTTGTAAAGCATTTGGGAGTCTTGATCTAATAAATGAGAGTTTAGTTGGGTCATTTCTCTTGAATAGTGATTAATGCCATGAGAGTGGGCTAGTCTTGCTATCATTGTTGTGTTTCATGCCCTAGGTGGTGCATTAATGGTTCCTTGTTGCATCATTCACTCATTTGCCTTGTTCCTAGATTGATTGCCATGCTTAGATCATTTATCTTTCTCATATTGATTTTTGCTTGTAATTTTAGTTTACATTTGCTTTGGTTTAATATTGCTTCAATTTGCTTGTTGGTGTGGCTATGATTAGGATGCATTTGCTTGTTTCTTGTTTTATTTGCTTATTATTTTAGTCTTTAAATTACGTCATCATTCACCCTGATTGCTCTAGCTTAACACAACTCTTTGCATTCCTATTGTGCATCCTCATACTCCTTTGGGTTCGAACCTCAAATGCTTACAATGACATGTTGTGAAGCGTTTGTTGATTTATAAATGTAATTGTTGTTTGCCTTAAAAACACTAGCATCATGTGCCCTGTTGTTGAAATCCAGGATCTCAACCTACCGGTGGACCACCAGATGACAAACCTCCTGAATTTTGGACTACCAAATGAAGGACTCGAGCCTAATAGTTTTTATCCATCTTCACTGTTTTGTTTTATACGAGTCACAGCTTCTAGCAGTTCTATTTTACCCACATTTGAGCTTGTTTCTATGTCAATTAAATATCTACGCCACCACACTTCCTCTTTAAGGGTATTGATGCATGCCCAATGAAATCTTGTGTACTTCAGAAGGTTAGATCAGTAAATATTGCTTCCGCCTTTTTGAATTCATCATAATCATCTTGGACAAAACCACCTAGGAGAACTTGTTAAAAACTATGTCGTTGGAACTCTCTAAAACCTGCAATGGTGTCTTGTATTGTGGTTTGAAATGATTGTCTTCTACGATTTATACGCCAAACACTTCTAGTAGAGCATTGAGAGATTCTCCCAGATCTCTGTCATTAACTGTCAAAGAGGCATAAATAATTCGAGAATTATCCAACATATGCTCCAGGTCCATAAGAAACTATACATGTAAACAATTGTAACAATTTTAATTATTTAATAACTTTGATATAATAAGTAGCATTACATTTCCGAAAAATTATAGAAAATTGAAAAATATAATTGGACTTACGAGCAAGAAAAACATTGATTGAATTATTTGATAAAGCCCTTGCCATGAGTGATTACATACTGAAGAATCCTAATACTGTTGGTAGAGAGTATGTGGTTGACAAGTTCAACAGAGCGTTTAACTTAAGTATAAATTATAGTTTCTTCAAAAATAAACTTGATGAATTTACGAAAACTTATAAAAGGTGGAAAGCTCTGATGAATTCTACTGGTATCTCGATGGATCCAACTATATCCATGATAATTGTATCTGACGCAGGGTGGAAGGAACATGAGACCATAAGTACACATAGTCATTCGATTTGTTAACATATTTATCAAATTTTACATAGGTAATTTGCATGCTTATGCATTATAATCATCGCATTATTTACTATTATTTGATTATTTTCTTTACTTTTTGATTATTTCCTTGTATTATTTGTCCTATGCGCAAAAATAAGTCTGGCCGAGGTAAATATAATAATTTAATTACATGGGTCATGTCATTTACGTAATAAAAAATTTAAGATGGTATATATTATATTTATAATTATTCAGTGTATATTCATCTAAAAAGCTATTTGTTTGATTGTTATCCCAAAAATTTGGGTTGTTATCTTTTTTTATTTTAATCAATGGGCCTGAGAGTTATTTTTAATGGATCTAATATGTTTATTCACAGAGTAGGTTAGGTGACGAAAAAGAGTATGGTGCACATTTATAATATAGAAGAAATTCATAGGATTTAAAACTGTTATTATATAGAAGAATTTTGTTTTTGAAAAAATAGTATTGGCTCATGCCTTACTCCCTAGTGTTTTACATTTTCCACTGGTGTACGATGATGGAAAATATTAGGAGTTGCAAGAATGCTTCAATGGATCTAAAAGGGAAATATATGATTTCATCTTTGAAAATATTGACTTTAAAGACTCATAATTGGTTTATTAAAATGCTTTAGCTAGGAGGTAAAGAGGCTCTCCTCAAAACAGTTGCATTACCATTTTCTATATATGCTATGTTTTGTTTCAGATTGACTAAAGGCAATATTGAAAAATCACTAGTGCCATGTGCGCCTTCTCATGGAATACATGTACAGACAAAAAGAAAATCCCTTGGATTTCTAGGACGGAATTATGCCTAACTAAGAAAGAAGGTGGGTTAGGTTTCAGGGACATTGCTGCATTTAACCAGGCTTTGCTGACAAAGCAAACCCGGAGAATCTTGAACCAATTTGACTTTTTGTTGTCTCAAATTTATAACTCTGATTACTTTCTCAATAGTAGCTTCCTTTCCTGTTATGTTGGCCAAAGGCCATCTTTTGCTTGGCGTAGTATTCTACATGGAAGAGAATTGCTCCAAAAAGGTTTAATGAGATGCATAGGTGATGGAAGGGATTTTTGTGTTTAGACGTCCAATGGGGTTTCAATCAGCAACCAAAACACCCAATAAGGAACTCTTATTTCATGTATGCCTTAGAATATTTGGTTTAATCAGTAATCCATATATACCTCTTCCTCAAGCTCTCCATTTAGAAAGGCGGTTTTCACATTCATTTGGTGAAGCTCTAAATCATAATGAGCTACCAAAATCAAACAATCATTAGAGATCTTTCTAAAAAACCGGAGAGAAGATGTCTCTATAGTTAATGCCATCTTTCTGGATGAAACATGTAGCAACAAGGTGGGCCTTGTATCTTTTAATGTTACCTTTTTGAGTCACGTTTAATTTTAAGGACACATTTACAACCAACGGTCTTAAAATGATCAGGTAATTCTACTAAGTCCCATACATAATTAATACCCATAGAAGTCATCTCTTCTTCTGCAACATTTAACCACTTTTCAGAATTGTCACTTTCCATGGCTTTTTGAAATGTGATCGGGGCTGCATCGAGGCTTAAGTCTAATTCACTTTCAATAGCATAAATCACATAGTCATTTGGAAGGCCATATCTTCTTTCTCTTATAGATCGCCTTAATGGTTCTTATGGTACATTACTCTCTTCTTGAATTATTATTGGTTCATTGACTACATCTTCATCTAGAGTAATCGGCTCTTGATTGTGTTGTTTCATTGTATCAATTAACTGTACATCAATAATAGGAACAATAACTTGAGGTGCAATGACAAGTGAAGAATCTATAACCTGAAGTTGTTTAATGTCTGCCTTCCTTGGTTTACTGCTCCTGATAACAAGATTTTGCTAACCAAGTTATCAAATCCTTGTAGTATTTGAGGTATCGAACCAACAAGTGTGTTGCAAACACTAAGGATTGCAATAAACTAATCTAATCCAAGCCAAATCTATCAATTGATCATGTCACAATCAAAATGCAAACAACATAAAACAGGGCAAGTGAAAAAGAGAATAAAGAAATAGAGAAATGAACTAAAAACAGAGCAAGCAACAAGAGCAGTAAATAAGAACAACGACAACAAAGTAATAAGCAATTAAAAGATCTGGGCATTGAGGAGTGAGGTCAAGGATCTATGCTTAGCTATGGAACTCTAAATTGCTTAACAAACCATCATGAATCAATCTTAAGTAGTGGATTCTACACAATCAATGCCATTCTCATGAACATAGAACTTTGCTTAATTAAAACCCTGACCTAACCATCTTTAGCGAAATCTAATCAAACAGGCATGAAGAAACAATCCACAATAGCCAAAATCAGTCCAAACAATCAATCTCTTGAGCTAGACAAGATTATTTCAGTGTTTAGTTCAGTCAAGCATTTCATCAAATACTTGGTGGGTGGATGAATGCAACAAATCATATTTCAAATAGCTACTAAGAAATAAGCATGAAGATCACTAAATCTGATGAGATCTTATTAATACCAAGCTTAAGCAACCTGGATTTCCCTAGTTCCACATAGATCTACCTCATTTCCTCAACACCCTAGTGAATCTACTCAAACTTTATAAAAAAGTGCATAAACCCAGTAAATAAAATAAAGTGCATAATTAGAAAAAGCAAAGAAAGACAAACAAACTTTATTACAGAAACAAAATCTGAAACTCAATCAATCATTCAAGATTCAAGCATGAAACAATGAACAAAAGAGAGAAAACAACACTTTGAATCTCAATTTCTAGAAATAAAAACGTGGTTCTCTGTTTTTTTGGGGCAAAAAGGCTATTTATAGTCCAAAAAGCCCAACCCTAGAAGGGTCAATGCGGAGAAAAAGTCAACAAAATATAATTCTGGAAGGCTAACTTGCTCTGACAGCGAGTTGGACAGGCGAGTCAAACTTCTTCCTTCTGGGATTTGGTTCGCTCGCTGGTTACAAAGAGTCATGCAGGCGAGTGATGCATCTGGGTGTCTAGGAACAGGTTCACTCAGCAGGATGGCGAGTGAGGTGGGCGAGTGGCAGTTTTTCCAGCATAAATTCTTGACTCAGACTGTTGGAGAGTGGTGAGGGTGAGTGGCAATTTTACCAGCATAAATTCTTGACTTAGCCTGTTAGAGAGTGGTGAGGGCGAGTTGCACTAAATCTGGCCCAATTCAGCTCCAAAGTTGCGTTTCATCCTCAAGTTTATGTCTCTGATGCTCTTCACATCCACTATGCTCCCAAATAATCCAAATAGCTCCAAAAGTACCTAAACAACTCCATATGCAACATGTATGCAATATGAACCTAAAAGAGACTCTAGAATTATGAGAATCCTATGAATATGGATGCAATGTGCACTAAATGATGCATCTAAATGTGCTAAAATGCAGACATATCAACTCCCCCAAACTTAGTCCTTGCTTGCCCTCAAGCAAGTGCATCGAACAAGTACGGAAGAGAGGTTGCAATGCTGGGAACTCATAGCCAAACCTGCTGATTAGAATGCTACAATCAATGTCCTTGAAATCAGTTCTAGAATGCAAAACAATCAGCCTTACTCAAAAAATTTAGCCATGATGATCACAAACCTGAATAAATCCAGTTTCAACTACTCATGCAATCGAATCTGCTCACCCTTTTAACATTCAATTAAAATCAGAACCATGAATCAAGTTTAAGCATCAATAGAGAGTTTGTTTGGCCAAGGGTCAGGTCTAAGAGATTAGAATGATCTTTTCATGTAACTGGTTAATCAATGTACATGGGATAACTCATGAAATGGACTAAGCTTTAGCATAATGCTAAAGGTGAGAACTAACAAGCGCATACAAAACCATGCCTCTATCTACCCAATACACCCATCAACGATCTCAACCTAGTCTTTCGAACCCAAAGTCTGATCCTATTCTACTCATAAACACATGAGGCTTTCTTCTTTTCTGCCTAAAGAATCATTAACTCTTATTTATCCTATTATACTTGTCATATTATATACTTACAGCTCCTTCGTTCTTTTCTTCTTAACTCATAAGATAATCTAGACCTTTTTAGTATACTTTCCCTTTTCTTGCTTAGAACCCTCGATCAAATTCTTCCCAAAACCTTTACTAAAGCTTACATACTTACACATTCTGCCCTTTACTCACCTTGACTCTTTCACCTTGACCTTTTTCTTTTCCCATTTGTTCCTTTTCATCATTTCCCTGCTTAGACACAAGAATTCACATATCCAAAAATTGTGGACCAGAAACTACATAGAGACATGGTTTTGTCGGCTCTCACCTAACACCTTATACCAAGCTAGACCAGAAATAGGCCTCACAATCACACACAATCAATACTTGGTTTGAAATAAGGCGAGATGCAGCATGGTGGGGATCTACTTGGACTAACAAGGTAGCAATATGAAGGAAAAGATAGTTCAAATATTCTAAGCAATCCACAAACTCAAATTGATGCAAAGGCGAGATAATTATCAATAAGATTAGGTTATTACTTAGCAAAGATGAGCATCAATTCTCAGTGTTTTCAATTAAAAAATGAGATGCAGTCAGGTAATTCTGAACATGGATCAGTTTTCGTTTTCAGAGCATGAATGAGTGCATCAAACAACTAAAAACGAGGGCAGTGAGTCTAGCAAGTCTAGTAGCAAGTTAATGGCAGCAGAGTCCTAATTCCCAATGCAAATTCTATACTCAATCTTAAATAGAATGCAACTACATGAAATTTTTCGAATTTGTATGGTTTTTCTATGCCTTAAATGTCATGCTATGTAGTGCAATATGTTGAAATAAAAAATCTTAATGGATTTTATGTCATATATGCAATGCATGATATGTATGGAAAATCAAACTAAGAATCACAAAAGCATAGTTAATATCCTTTAGAACCCTTCCCCAAACTTAAATCACACAGTTCTTGCGTGTATAAAAGCTTGAAGGTGAATACTAAACCAACAGTAAAATATCATATGCAATTGTGAAAGGAATTCTGGTACCTGGGCAGCTTCACTCACTGTGCAGGTGAGTGTGATAGGCGAGTGGGTCTTGATCTGCGAGTGGAGCTGGCGAGTTATACTATGTATTGCTCAGAAATGCTCCACTCAGCCTTATTACTCGTTGGTGCTCCCTCTTACGACCTAATCACAAAATGACACAAAGAAAAACGAAGCAAAATAACAAGCAATATATACAAGGATACCATGAGACTGCCTCCCAAGTGCGCTTGTTTATAGTCGCAAGCTCGACTCTTCACACCTATTATACTTAGGGTGGATCATAGAGAGGAGGTGGAGTCCCCTCTAAAACGGTTCCAGCGACAGTAAAAAGCTTAACTTTCTACCCGTTTTCTGGAAGATCCTCTCCATCTTTGTTAACCAAATTGATGGCTCCACAAGGCATAACTGCTTTGATGTTGAAAGGTCCTGACCAATCTGGTTTGGGCTTTGTTTTGAAGAGAAGCTGCTTGACTTTAGCAAATGGCTTGGGACGCTTGCTGCTCTTCACCTTGTACTCCATTGCTCCATCCACATATCTAATTGGTTTCAAAACTATATAAGGTTCAAGATCTAATTGTGGAGACTTACTCAGCTCCTTAAGAGGTGAATTGGCAATCTCATTGCAAGCAAACAGGGATTCAAACCTTTCCCCATCAACTACCTCCTCAAATATTGGAATTTTTCTGCAATAGTCACTAGCCTTACCACTCTTAACCACTACAACCTGAGGGGGTTTAATGGGTTTAACATACAGCTCGTCTAATCCCTCAATTGAGAAACTCTATATTGCAATAGTTGGTCTCTTCCTTAGACGTTTAGTGAAAGGTGCTTGAGGCTGATGGAAATGGAGCTGAAGCTTTGCTCAAATCCTTCGAAACTACAGATTTTGGGGCACTTGAAGGCTGAACTCGCCACGGCACCAATTTGATAACAAGATTTTGCCAACCAAGTTATCAAATCCTCGTAGTATTTGAGGTATCGAACCAACAAGTGTGTTGCTAACACTAAGGATTGCAATAAACTAATCTAATCCAAGCCAAATCTATCAATTGATCATGTCACAATCAAAATGCAAACAACATAAAACAGGGCAAGTGAAAAAAGAGAATAAAGAAATAGAAATAAAGCTTAAGCAACCTGGATTTCCCTAGTTCCACATAGATCTACCTCATTTCCTCAACACC